>JBBMEF010009126.1:0-22909 GCA_037832685.1 Sicyos baderoa | reverse complement strand
TTCTCCACAGATAGAGATCCTTGAACAGTTGAATGTAGATCTCTTCGCAATTGGTAAACGCGTGGTCCATTTGTCTCAGAAAAAGTTGCAGCAAGATCATCCCAGAGATCCTTCACGCTATCAGTGTAGACAATGGATGCCGCGATTTCCTTTGATACGGAGTTGATGATCCAAGAGGCCAATACATCATTATTGCACTTCCAGGAAGTGATTAATTTTGGATTCGTTGGCTTCTTGATGTCTCCATTGATGAAACCTAGCTTGTTTCGGCCAGAGAAGGCTATCATCATCGCTCTTTTCCACGCGACATAGTTCGACGCTCCAATCAAAGGCTGCGAAACAAGAACAGAGTTGAAGTTGAAAGAAGAATGGTGAAGCATAAATGGATTCATCTGATTCTCTATTGCTGTGGAGTCATTTTGACTAAGGTTTTCTTGATTTTCTTGATCCTCCATTGAAGACGAAGAAGCTATGAAAACGAAGTCACGGGAGCTCTGAGCAAAAGGAGAGAAAACCTAAAAAATTTGCTCTGATACCATATGAAGGTTTGAGAAGAGTGCTTCACACTTGTATTCACCAATGAGAAATAAGCTCTTCTTAAATAGAGCTGTACAAACTAATCCAGATAGTAAAACTGTACAAACCTATTCTAAACAGAATAACAAACTATTAACAAAGTTTTAAATAAAACTATTACAATATACTTTGTTACTTATTTAAACCTTTTTTTAGTACATTCACCAACTTGAACACAAAACTTGAAAAACTTTAATAGAACAAGGATTTATTAGACCAAAAAATAAAGTTAGGAGCTCCTAGAAGTCTAGATACTTTATCAAAATTTAGAAATCTTTTTTTAGAACCTCGGACCACTTGATCAATTGATGTTATATATACTTTTAACCAATTGAAATCATGTTTAATAGATACAAAATTAAATCGAAAGGGTTGGTGGCTTGGTGGAAATCTAATTCAACACCATGGTCACGAGTTTGATCTATGCTATTAATATTTGACTCTCATTTATTAAAAAGCAGTACGATTTTCCTTCCACTTATACTAAAAAAAAATTTAAAAGTTTAAAGAGATTTTAATACACTAAACCTCAAGATTTAGTAGACACAACTAAAGTTCCGAAACTAAATTTATTATTATTAGAAAAACATGAGGATTCATCTCCTAAACAATTGAGATATCTCTATTTTTTATGTGGAATTTTCATCATACTCATCTAAATAGTATTCCTTTGAATTCATCGATTGGATGTTCGTTTGGGCTATCTCAAAATTAATCGACAATGAGACGAATAACTCGTATGCTTCATAAAATTGTTTGTTTTTTCCTTGTGTTTTCAATGTGAAATCTTCGACCATCATAATAATAATTATTTGTTTATCTTTATATATTTAGCTTTTGTTTTATAAACTTTTTGTGGGAATGTGAACTTCCATATTACTAAATTTTGCCACATTTATTTTGTGTGGCAGTACTGTGATTCAAGATTGGACTGATGCTCCTAGTTCTATGTTGCCCATCATTCACAAGTTACTCAAAGCACAATTACGCATTTGGATTTATAGGTAATCCTCATTCTTTCTCCCTTAAAAAAACAATAATTCTCATTAATTATTCTTCCTACATTTTATTTCCTAATTTGTTTTAAATGTTAATATAATCTTACATCGATTAAAGTAGGAAAAAAAACAATTTTTTTTTTTAATTCAACATTATTTAAGGGTGGAGTTTCAAACATGTGACCCTTGATTAGTAGTAGATCCTAAAAAATGCTACGTTAACTCAGACTCATTTTGGCAGAAAAAAGACTATTTGAAATTTGGTTGAAAGTATAGAAATTATTTTGATCATTTAAAAAGATAAACGAGTTAATTAATAGAATAGAATTAAGGTGCATGCACCACATTATTATGTAACAAATATTACGAGCAAAAGTACTTATAGTAAAAGGGCCAAGTTATTATGATATTCTACAATGATATTTGAGTTTTTTGTGACCAAATCTTATTTTACATTCCAAAGATGATGAAACTTTACAAACTTAATTAGATAAAGTTAATTTCTCCCCATGTTAGTTAGTTTTAAGATGAAATTTTATAGGTTAAAATACCATTTTGGTCCCTCAACTTTATCTTTCGTTCCATTTTATTAGTCCATATAGTCATTTTGAGGTTAGTCTACCGTTTTTTTTTAGAAGAGTTTTTTTTTTTTGAGATTATAATAATTGGGGGTGGGGAGACTTGAACCCAAGACCTCTAAAGAGGTAGGTGAGCATTGATGTTGAGCTATTACTCTGTTGGCCTTTTGAGAAGAGTTAGTCTACCGTTAATGGTTAACAAAATAATCTTATTTTGGTTTTTTTTCAATCTCTCCTCAAACTTCATCTCTAGCTTTCTTTTAACTCTCTTCCATCTTTCTCTTTTCCTTTCCTATTTTCACTTTTTCTCCAGCTTTCACTTGCCCTCTAGCTTTTACTCTACTTAGGTTCAGAATTTAAAATAAAAAAAAAATAACCCCCAAAATGCTTATTCAAAAAGCTAATTTGATAAAAAAAAGAAAGAAAGAGAGAAATAGGAGGGCGATGAGGAAGCCGCTATCTCCATTTAGTCTTCGTCGTCGTTCTGATCTTCGAAATCCATAAAAAAAATGGAAGGTACATGAGATTTGAACATAAGAGAGATAGATGTTTACAAGGTACATCAGATTTATAAGTAATAGGAAATGACCAAGTATATCTAGAAAAGTCATCGACTATAGAAACATTATATCGAAAACCATTTATTGAAAATTTAGGGGATGACCCCACACATCACTATGAAGAAGTTTTAATGGTGGAAGCCTTCCTAGGTAAGATAAATTCACCCGGTTGTAGAAATCCAGAGCATTGTGCCAAAAACGATGACAAATCTGATAAATTACCTTGTGTTCAGACTCATTGGAATTGGTTTCTAGTGCTACAAATAAATGGAGAGGTATTGGAAATAGTCTGATTTTTCGATGAGGTTTGGAAGGACGTGTTTTGTCCGCGACCTCTTCCACTTAAGTATCGTCCTCTTCCACGACCATTACCGCGCCAATTTCCACGACTAGAAGAGTGTAAGTTGGCTAACATCACCAATGTGGTGAGATTCTTGGATTCTTCAAGCATTGTTTGATTATTAAGATACATCTTCTATGCGAGCTTTATAAGGCCGACCAGTACATAAGCAGCGCGTGTAAATAAGTTGAAGAGACGGTTTTCAGTCGCAACCGAGTTCCAATTTCTATTCTCAGCGGGGGTATGTGATCAGATTTTCTTTGGCTATTGGGGCAGAGCATATTAAATGAAGAAGGTAACCGATTCAATGCATATATTACATTATCCTCGTAATTGATTTTGACATTTACGACTGCTAATCGATGAACCACATTTTGTATTCGTTGTATATACGCATCAATAGATTAAGTATATTTCTTGACCACACCTTGCAGTTCAGACTTAAGATTCACGATGTTGATTCGATTTATTGACAAAAAATGTTTCGCCAAAGACTCCTACATATCTTTAGAGTTGTAGCTTTCGATTGCGCAAGATAATGCAGATGGACATAAGGTATTCACACATGGAGGACACTGAAGAAGATATCGCTCTAACTATCTGGAAGATGAAGTTCATAAAAAGGACTTTCAAAATACTTCTCTCAGAGAATCATGGATGACCTTATGACACAATTCTCTACTGAGATCGTTTGAGACTCAATTATCTATGGTGATATAAGTTCCTATATCATCAGAGAAGGACTCAAACTCTGTAGCGAGGTAAGCTTCAAGCAAAGATTTTAAACCGGACTTCAGAAAGGTCGAGTTAGGTCTTCTTTTTGAACAATACAGATGCAAGCGTATTGAAGCCCCCTAAAATTCAAAAAGAAGAGTAACCAGAAAATTCTTCAACAAGTATTCTAGATCTGAAAAGACGGTTGACAACCAAATCTACCAGAAGAAACCATTTCAAAAGAAGAATTTTAATCAAGCTCGTTCATGTTATCGAAGCAAGATGAATCAAACTTGGAATATAAGAAAGTTTGATCATAAAAATTCCCGATGATTCAAATGCAACGGTACTGGTCATTATGCCAATGTGTCCAGTCCGCAGCAAAATCAATGAGCTTGAAATTGACGAGAAGCTAAAAAATTAACTACTCAATCTAGTTTTGACTGATTCTGAAGAAGATAGTGATAACGAAGATGATCTTATTCTCGAAGTCATTGAAGAATCCGACGTTGAATTAAGTTAAGAAAGAAGTCCAAAGGCTAAAAACTGACATGTTAGATCATGTTTCAAAACTATAGGTTGAAGTGGCAACCCTGAAGAGTTCAAAACAGATTAGTGAAGTGGAAGACGATGACGATAACGTCCCAGATGATCAACAATCTTTCATCAGATAGATAACGCCCTTCTGATATAAAAAATGGTACACTCTTGCTACCCTAAAGGTTCAAGTTTCAAAATTGAATTAATCGCTCTGTTCGACTCAGGGGCATGCCAAAATTACATTCTTGAAGGAATGATCCCCTCAAGATACTTTGAGAAAACTTATGAGAGCCTGAAGAGTGCCAACAATGGCCAGTTTGAGATCAATTATAAGTTGTCAAAAGCCTACATTTGTAAAAATGGTATTTGTTTCGTGAATACCTTCATGTTAGTCAAAGACCTAAATCTTGAAATGATTTTAGGCACCCATTTCTTGACTCAATTATATCCTTTTCAAATTACTGAAAAAGGATTAGAGTCCATAATTCTTAACTCAAACATTGTTTTTGAATTCACTAGACCTATGGCTACTCATAGAGTCGACTTGATCAAAAACAAAGGAAAAAAAAAATCAATTTTCTAAAAAAAGAAATTTCTTTTAAGAAGATCGAAGAGAAAATAAAAAATCAAAAGATTAATCTAAGGATCGATCAATTTCAAAAGAAGTTTGAACAAGAAGTATGTTCGGACTTTCGAATTGCCTTTTGGGAGCGAAAACAACATGTTGTTAGTCTTCCTTACTCCAAAGAGAAAAACATTCCTACGAAGTCAAGACCCATTCAAATGAACTCTAACCTTCTTGCTTTTTGCAAGAAAGAAATTGATCAAGCATAAGAAGCTTAACAGACCCTCAAAGAGTCCATGGTCATGTGCAACATTTTATGTCAACAATCAAGCAGAAAGAACGTGGTGTTCCAAGACTGGTAATCAATTACAAACCTTTAAACAAAATTTTGGAATGGATTAGATATTGTATTCCAAACAAAAATGATTTAATCAAAAGAATTTCAAATGCAAAAGTATTTTCAAAATTCAACCTTAAATCAGGATTTTGGCAAATCCAAATTTGTGAAAAGGATCGATACAAAACTGCTTTCAATGTCCCTTTCGGACAATATGAATGGAACGTTAGGCCCTTCGGTCTTAAGAACGCTCCCTCTGAATTTCAAAAAACAATGAACGATATTTTCAACCCCTATCAGGAATTCTCAATAGTCTATATTAACGATGTCCTAATATTTTCAAATAATATTGATCAACACTTCAAACCTGTCTAGACCTTTTTAAATGTTGTGAAGATAAATGGCCTTGTTGTCTCGGGCAAGAAAATTAAATTATTCCAAACTCCTATTCGTTTTCTTGGATTTAATTTTCATTTGGGCCTTATAAATCCCATTGAAAGGTCCATTGAGTTTGCATCGAACTTCCGAGATGAAATCCCTGATAAAACCCAAATTCAGAGATTTTTGGGATGTCTAAATTATGTGGCTGATTTCCTCAAAGATATCAGGCCCATTTGCAAACCTATTTTCGATCGACTGAAGAAAAACCCAAAACCCTGGACCGACAAGCATACAACTACGGTTCAAAAAATAAAAGCTTTAGTCCAAACCATCCCTTGATTATGTCTCATCAACGAAAAAGCAAGCCTGATAGTGGAGACTGGTGCATGCGATATAGGATATGGAGGAATCCTCAAACAATGTATTGACAACAAATAATCTACGTACGATTTCACTCTAGCATCTGGAATGATGCGCAATTTTTTTTTTCAATTATAAAGAAAGAAATCATTGCAATTGTTTAATGCGTACATAAATTTCAAGGAGATTTAATTAATAAAACATTTTTAATCAAAATGGATTCAAAAGCATCTAATTTATTTTAGAAACAGATGTCAAGAATCTTGTTTCAAAACAAATGTTTGCAAGATGTCAGACCATTCTATCCTACTTTGATTTCAAAGTTTTGCCTATAAAAGGCACAGAGAATGCCCTTGCAGATTACCTCTCAAGGGAATTCCTCCAAAAAAACAACTCTTTCCTCTCCCTGCTAAAAATGAGTGATCAAAGGAGCTCAAACGGTAAAGCACCCGCTTCAAAGCAGCCTTCTGCTGCTAAACAAAAGCAGGCCTCTGCTGCTAATTCAAAGCAACCTCCTGTTGCAAAACCCATGACACCCGATTCATATGCATTTGATTCTAAGTTCATTCCTGTAACCAGATCAAGAGAAAAAACTATTCAAAAGGAGTCATCAACTCGGTCGGCAAGTTCATCTAACCCGACAACATATTCAAAAACCATCGTTTCTGACCGCTTTATTCCTAGACCAGAAGTCAAAGGATATTTTAAGAAAATAACACTAATGGAGATTTCTGCGTCGAACCCGAATTCGACTATCAACACATTTCAAAGATCGTGGAAAATATCTATCCTCCTGGCTTGTTCTATATGCCATACAATATTAAAAAAACTAGAAGGTGTTAAGAATTTATTTTAATCGATACCAAGTCAGCTGAAATAGTTCATATCCTTGACAAGAGTAATACATATAAAAATTTTTATTCGAAATTTAAAATATTCAATGTGATGAATCCAACAAGTTGGAATTTGTCAATCCACACGAAACGATCTTTTTCAAAAAATTATGTTCCTTTAACTATCTCATATTATGACTATGTCCGTGCTTGGTACAATGTCCCGTTCTACCAAAGTTTCAAGAACTCGTGGTTCATAAGTTTCTGTCCAAACGTACATAAGAAAATTTTTCCATTGTGGTTCAAAAGTTGGCGGGCTGTATTCGGCAGCACACTAGAAATATACTCAGTTCCAATTCAAGAATCCTATCACTATTTTGCTAGGAACATATTCAAAAATTCATTTTCAAACCTTATGAAGTTTTCGACATATTTCCAAGTTCCATGGATCATTTCCTGGAATTTTGAGCTCCGAAATCTTTTTGGTTCAAAAACTTTAACAAAAGTTATTAATATAAAATGGTGGGAAAATGTTGATATTTCTCACTTTAATCTAAAGGTTGTTAAAACTTAGTTCTCAACCAACAGATACCTTCAAGATCTCTCGTGCAATAATCAACAAGAGTTCTTAAATAGGAAGTCTCGTCTCCTCGTAGCTCTACCCCAAACAATGTCTGAAGCCGATTTGGAACGAAAAATCCAAGAACTCACAGACGACTCCGTTTCTTCTCTACCTTCAGGAGAGGAAGACGACAACAAATCAATTGAATATATTATAGAATTGTAAAGCAACAATGATTCAAAGATCGAAATTGTCGTTAAACTACAAACAGTATGCAAAGACGTTAAACTAAGACTATTCAAATGGCACAATGATTCAAAGACCGTAATTGTCACTAAACTATTCTAAAAAAAAAAAAAATGTAAATGACTTTTCATTACTTTTCATCTTTGTAAATTATCAAGTATCTGTAAGGTTTCATTTCAAGTTCGAGAAGTCGCCAGGCAAGATGTGTGTAGATTCCTTTTCTTCTTCAACAAGCAGTTCTTAGCAATATGTCTTTGCTGAAAGATAGTTTATCTCCACTCTCCCAGATTTCGATCGACAGTCAGAAACCCATTTATTGCCCGATAGTTGTTTAACTCTAGTATCCTAGGCAGAAATGGCAGGTTTCCGAGGTAAGACCTAGTGCCAACTAGAGGACGCGGGAATTAGATATGATTGTAGACTTGGAAATCATGAATGCCTTGCTGGATATGCTTTCCATCAAGATATAGATAAACTTGAAGATAAAGATAAATGGAGTGGACTTGTCGGCATACTTCTCAGCAACTATCTATATTATTTTGTCAAGTTATTAGATTTCTTTACTTTTAACTTTATTTCTTTTCAGTCTGTAATAATTAGATTCCTTTACGGTTTACTTTATTACTTTAGTCTTTAATAATTGTAAAAGAGGTAGGACCCTTGTCTTCCTCTTCTTATCTTTTAACTTTGTAGTTTCAAATTTTGTTTCAAGTCCGTAGTCTATATAAGGCTACAAGTCTATGATTTATTCAAGGAAGTTTTTCAACATTTTTTAGATCTCAGTAACTTGGAATCTGAGGCCGAAAACCTCCCAAGATTTGGTTGTAAAGATCATTTCCTCTTTGTACTTGGTATCTCACCGTTGGTAAACTTGGGAGGTTTTGGGCCTCAGATTCCAAGTTACCGAGATCTAAAAAATGTTGGAAAACTTCCTTGAATAAATTACAGACTTATAGCCTTATATAGACTACAAACTTGAAACAAAATTTGAAACTACAAAGTTAAAAGATAAGAAGAGGGAGACAAGGGTCCTACCTCTTTTACAATTATTAAAAACTAAAGTAATAAAGTAAACAGTAAAGGAATCTAATTATTACAGACTGAAAAAGAATAAAGTTAAAAGTAAAGGAATCTATTAACTTGACAAAATAATAAAGATAGCTGTTGAGAAGTATGGCCGACAAGTCCACTCCCTTTATCTTTATCTTTAAGCTTATCTACATCTTGATGGAAAACATATCCAACAAGGCATTCATGATTTCCAGGTCTATAATCATATCCAATTCCCAGGTCCCCTAGCTGGCACTAGGTCTTACCTTGGCTACCTGCCATTTCTACCTAGGATACTCAGTTAAACAACTGCCGGGCAATCAATGGGTTTCTGACTGTCAATCGAAATCTGGGAGAGTGAAGATAAACTATCTTCCAACAAAGACATATTGCTAAGAACTGCTTGTTGAAGAAGAAAATGAATCTACACACATCTTTCTTGGCGATTTATCAGACTTGAAATGAAACCTTACAAATACTTGATAATTTACAAAGACGAAAAGTAATGAAAAGCAATTTTTTTTTTTTTTTAAATTTATTTTTAGTTTAGTGACAATTACGATCTTTGAATCATTGTGTCCTTTGAATAGTCTTAGTTTAACGTCTTTGCGGACTGTTTGTAGTTTAACGACAATTTCGGTCTTTGAATCATTGTTGCTTTACAATTCTATAATATATTCAATTGATTCGTTGTCGTCTTCCTCTCGTGAAGGTAGAGAAGAAACAGAGTCGTCTGTGAGTTCTTAGATTTTTCGTTCCAAATCAGCTTCAGACGTTGTTTGGCTAGAGTTGCGAGCAGACGAGACTTCCTATTTAAAAACTCTTGTTGATTCTTGCACGAGAGATCTTGAAGGTATCCGTTGGTTGAGAACCAAGTTTTAACGGTCTTCAGATCAGAGTGATAAATATAAGCCTTTTCCCACCATTTGATATTAATAACTTTTGTTAAAGTTTTTGAACCAGAAAAATTTCGGAGTTTAAAATTCCAGGAAAGGATCCATGGAACTTGGAAATATGTCGAAAACTTCATAGGTTTGAAAATGAATTTTTAAATATGTTCCTAGCAAAATAGTGATATGATTATTGAATTTGAACTGGGTAAATTTCTAATGTGCTGCCGAATGCAGTCCACCAACTTTTGAACCTCAATGGAAAATTATTCTTATGTGCATTTGGACAGAAACTTACGAACCATGAGTGCTTGAAACTTTGGTAGAACATGACATTGCACCAAGCACGGACATAGTCATAATATGAGAAAGTTTGAGGAACGAAATTTTTTGAGAAAGATCGTTTCGTGTGGATTGACAAATTCCAACCTGTTGGATACATCATATTGAATATTTTAAATTTTGAATAAGACATTTTATATGTATTGCTCTTGTTATGGATATGAACTATTTTGGCTGACTTGGTATCGACTAAAATAAATTCATAAAACCTTCTAGTTTTTTGAATATTGTCTGGCATATAAAAGAAGTCAGGAGGATAAATATTTTTCATGATCTTTGAAATGTGTTGATCGTTGAATTCGGGTTCGACGCAGAAATCACCATAAGTGATATTTTTCTTAAAATAGCCTTTGACTTCTAGTCTAGGAATAAAGTGGTCAGGAACGACGATTGTTGAATATGTTATCGGGTTAGATGAACTTGCCGACGGAGTTGATGACTCATTTTGAATAGTTTTTGCTCTTGATCTGGTTATAGGAATGAAATCAGAATCAAGTGCATATGAATCAGGTGTCATGGGTTTTGCAACAGGAGGTTGCTTTGAATTAGCAGCAGATGGCTGCTTTTGTTTAGCAGCAGGAGGCTGCTTTGAAGCGGGTGCTTTACCCTTTGAGCTTCTTCGATCACTCATTTTTAGCAGAGAGAGAAGAGAGTTGTTTTTGGGAGGAATTCCCTTGAGAGGTAATCTGCAAGGGCATTCTCTGTACCTTTTATCGGCAAAACATTGAAATCAAAGCATGATAGAATGGCTTGCCATCTTGCAAAGATTTGTTTTGAAACAAGATTCTTGACATATTTTTCTAAAATAAATTTAGATGCTTTCGAATCCGTTTTGATTAAAAATGCTTTATTAATTAAATCTCCTTGAAATTTCTGTACGCATTGAACAATTGCAAGGATTTCTTTCTTTATAGTTGAATATTTTTTTTGCGCATCATTCCAGATGCCAGAGTGAAATCGTACGTAGATTCTTTGCTGTCAATACATTGTTTTAAGATTCCTCGATATTCGATATTGGATGCGTTGGTCTCCACTATCATGCTTGCTTTTTCGTTGATGAGACATAAGCAAGGGATATGGTTTGGAATAAAGCTTTGATTTTTTGAATCGTAGTTGTATGCTTGTCGGTCCAGGGTGTTGGGTTTTTCTTCAGTCGATTGAAAATAGGTTTGCAAATGGGCCTGATTTCTTTGAGGAAATCAGCCACATAATTTAGACATCCCAAAAATCTCTGATGTTAGGTTTTATCAAGGATTTCGTCTTGGAAGTTTGTTGCAACCTCAATGGACCTTTGAATGCGCTTATAAGGCCAAAATGAATATCAAATCCAAACGGATATAAGTTTGGAATAATTTAATTTTCTTGGCCGAGACAACAAGGCAATTTTTCTTCACAACATTTAAAAATGTCTGGAGATGTTTGAAGTGTTGATCGATATTATTTGAAAATATTAGGACATCATCAATATAGACTATTGAGAATTCTTGATAGGGTTGAAAATATTGTTCATTATTTTTTGAAACTCATAGGGAACGTTCTGAAGCCCGAAGGGCCTAACGTTCCATTCGTATTGTCCGAAAGGGACATTGAAAGCGGTTTTGTATCGATCATTTTCACAAATTTGGATTTGCCAAAATCCTGATTTAAGGTTGAATTTTGAAAATACTTTTGCATTTGAAATTCTTTGGATTAAATCATTTTTGTTTGGAATACGATATCTAATCCATTCCAAAACTTTGTTTAAAGATTTGTAATTGATTACCAGTCTTGGAACACCGTGTTCTTTCTGCTTGATTGTTGACATAAAATGCTGCACATAACCATGGACTCTTTGAGGGTCTGATAAGATTCTTATGCTTGATCAATTTCTTTCTTGTAGAAAGAACGAAGGTTAGAGTTCATTTGAATGGGTCTTGACTTCGTAGGAATGTTTTCCTCTTTGAAGTCTTTGGAGTAAGGAAGACTAACAACATGTTGTTTTCGCTCCCAAAAGGCATTTGGAAAGTCCGAACATACTTATTGTTCAAACTTCTTTTGAAATTGATCGATCCTTAGATTAATCTTTTAATTTTTGATTTTCTCTTCGATCTTCTTAAAAGAAACTTATTCTTTTAGAAAATTTATTTTTTTCTTTGTTTTTGATCAAGTCGACTCTATGAGTAGCCATAGGTCTAGTGAATTCAAAAACAATGTTTGAATTAAGAATTATGGACTCTAATCCTTTTTCAGTAATTTGAAAAGGATATAATTGAGTCAAGAAAGGGGTGCCTAAAATCATTTCAAGATTTAGGTCTTTGACTAACATGAAGGTATTCACGAAACAAATACCATTTTTATAAATGTAGGCTTTTGACAACTTATAACTGATCTCATGTTGGCCATTATTGGCACTCTTCAGGTTCTCATAAGTTTTCTCAAAATATCTTGAGGGGATTATTCCTTCAAGAATGTAATTTTGGTCTGCCCCTGAGTCGAACAGAGCGATTAATTCAATTTTGAAATCTTGAACCTTTAGGGTAGCAAGAGTGTACCATTTTTGATATTAGAAAGACGTTATCTATCCGATGAAAGATTGTTGATCATCTGGGACGTCATCGTCATCATCTTCCACTTCACTAATCTGTTTTGAACTCTTCAGGGTTTCCACTTCAACCTATAGTTTTGAAACATGATCTAACATGTCGGTTTTTAGCCTTTGGACTTCTTTCTTAACTTAATTCATCGTCGGATTCTTCAATGACTTCGAGAATAAAATAATCTTCGTTATCACTATCTTCTTCAGAATCAGTCAAAACTAGATTGAGTAGTTGATTTTTTAGCTCCTCGTCAATTTCGAGCTCATTGATTTTGCTGCGGACTGGACACATTGGCGTAATGGCTAGTACCGTTGCATTAGAAGCATCGGGAATTTTTAGGATCAAATTTTCTTTTATTCCAAGTTTGATTCCTCTTGCTTCGATAACTTGAACGAGCTTGATTAAAATTCTTCTTTTGAAATGGTTTCTTCTGGTAGATTTGGCTGTCAACCGTCTTTACAGATCTAGAGGACTTGTTGAAGAATTTTCTGGTTACTCTTCTTTTTGAATTTGAGGTGGCTTCAATACGCTTGCATCCGTATTGTTCATAAAGAAGACCTAACTCGGCCTTTCTGGAACTCGGTTTGAAATCTTTGCTTCAAGCTTACCTCGCTATAGAGTTTGAGTCATTCTTTGATGATATAGGAACTTATATCACCATAGATAATTAAGTCCTAAACAATCTCACCAGAGAATTGTGTTGTAAGGCCATCCATGATTCTCTGAGAGAAGTATTTTGGAAGTGTGTTGATTAACTTCATCTTCCAGATAGGTAGAGCACTATCTGTCCTAATCATAACTTTCGTGAAGAACATATCCCTGTACCAGCTGAAATCTCCAAGAGTTGGACATCTGAGGTTCATCAGAATCTCAGCAGATCTTTCTTGATCATTACGGGATCACCTATACAGTAATTGTATAGAGAAGGGTGTTGACAACGTCTTCTGTCACTACGTCCTGTTGTTCGACTTGAGTTGGTAATCCTTCTCGTTTGACTTCAATTGTCTTTTTAACAATTGAGGTATGAGTAAGAATTTCATGTCAGGTGGTATTCGTAAGATGCTTATCCCACCATTCTTTGAGTGTTCCGATGATTTTGGTTACCAGCATTTGGTCGATGTTGTGGTTTGTACATCCTTTAATTTTGTAGGGGCTGGCGGCCATGAGCATTTCATTGATAACATTCATGACTAAGTAGTCAGAAATACCGTCAATATTTCACTCATAGATATTTGTTCCATCGTATTGAGCTGGGAAGGCAGTTTGACTCTTCTTCTCTAACTGTATGTCCGGGAACGATGGCTTTGGATACCAGTGTCGTCGAAGCGCCTTGTTTTCGTGTCTTATTTTGTTAAGACTTTGAATATTGATGCTAGCTAATGGATTTTCATCAGTATTAAAATCTCTTTGAATATTGATAAGAGGCACTTTTGAAAGGCGAGGCAATAAGTTTGTCGCCATAGTTTGTTTCAATCTCAACTTCCTCGAGCGGAGGATGGGTTGAGTAAATCTCACCACGCCGGATGATCTTCCATCTCTGTTCTGTGAGGGCATTGATACTAGATCCCATCCAGAAAAAAAATGGGATATCTTCTTCAACGTCCTCCATGTGTGAATACCACTGAGAATGTAGTTCTGCCATTTCTTCTTCTGAATATTCTTTGAAAAATGCATTTCAACTATTATGATTTTTCTTGGAGAGGAAGTCCTTCTTGAGAAATTCTTTGTTAATTGAGTAAGGCTTTGGAGATAACATTTATTTGGCTTTCAATTGCTGATTGGGTTTCCATGTCAGTATAGGTTGGAGAAAGAGAGTGGTTATCATAATGTACCGATGCCATATTTTGACCATAATCAACAGATTGAACTCGAAAAGATCTGGATCTGTCGATAATAGTTGGAGGCCTAGAAACATCAGAAGTGCTGGGTCTCGATCTCGAGAAATTTTTTGTCTGTGGGAACGATTCTTGAGCATCACAGAACTTGACTTCGACGCTTCCATCATCGTGTTCGATGATCTGCATTAGAGTCTGCTCCTTCTTGATAGGGGGCAAACTGTCTCTAATTTCCAGGTAGAATTTCTGGTGATTTGATCCCAAGTAAGAGTTTTTGGGACGTTGATAATAGCCCTGCCAATATTGGCTTCTATGAGCATGGTTGAACCTATCACAGATCTCCTTAGAGCTTCTGGAGAAACATTGGTGCGCATTAGTTTGTAACAGATGCGAAAAATCACTGATGTTGAGTAAGTTTTTGATTGAATATCCAAATACTTGGTATTGATGTCTAACATTAGATCGGACATGATGTTTGAGTCTGTCAATGATAGAAAAATATTTGGATAACAGTTTAAAAAGATGGGTCCGTTTTCTAGATTGGACTCAATCATTTTCCAAGAAGCGAGTTTGAATAATTGTTATGTCTCTTGTCTCGGAGAGAGATGAGGACTGGAATATCTAAGCCGAGTCTGAATAAAGGTTTGATGACTACTTGAACCAAACCGATATGAATAAATTTAAATTCTTTTATATGATTTAGAGTAGAATTTTCTTAGAAGAGATTGAGTGTTTCACTCTCATAATTGATAGGAACAACTTGCTCTGAAAGCTTGACGCAGTCTTTTTGAAAGAACATTGAATAATGGTCCAAATAGAAACCAAATTATAGATATTTGTGAGCAAGAAAATGGACGAATTCGCATTCTCAATGTAATCGCCATTGATTTGCAAAAAAAGTTACGAAGAAGATAAGTTGTAAGCGAAAAAGGGAAGAAGTAGAGAAGAAATTGCAAGAAAGGGGTACGAGCCCTAATCGCATGAAATGAAAGTAAGAAAGAGAGAAAAAAAAAGCCAATAAGAAGATGACGTTTGTCAAGGTGCTCTGATACCATAAACTAATATCAAATGAAAATGAATTCAACTTATTAAAAGGACTCATCGGCCATCTTATCAGCCAACAGTATGTTAGGATCTCACAATCGTCTCACATTGGAAAAGTGGAGAGTCCAACAAACATTTTATTAATTAGTTTTAAGATGGATGTCCCATACTATCCAATATGGTATCAAAGTCCATTAAGCTAAAACGGGTATTTGGTCCAATAAAATGAAATTGAGATCCAATTCAAGATAGTTTGAAACCCAAAAGTCGCACCATCTTGAAGATGCATGAAGTCCAACAAGCACTTATAAGATGAATAGACCATTCCTATACAGCACACCTTAAAAAAATTGATTTAAAAAAAAAAAATCAAAATAAAAGTGATAAAAAACTTTTGAAACAATTGCAAGAAAACATAATGGATGTGAAAAACTTTATCTCTCTTCCTCAATATACATATTGAATCGAGAATATATCTCCAATGCTTCGATTTATGTTCAACATATTTTGTTCTCACAAGTAAAAATAACAAAGGGAAAGAGACAGATGGAAAAGGAAAGAAAAATTATTAAAAGGAAGAGATGAAGTTTGAGGAGAGATTAAAAAAAAATAAAATTATTTTATTTTATTACTCTTTTAACGGGCAGATTACCTCATGATGAGACTAATTTTAAGCTTTATTCAAAGTTGAGGGACAAAATTTGGATTTTTGAAATTTGAGGGACTAAAATGAAACCAAAGGTAAAGTTGATGGATCAAAATGGTATTTTAACCAACTTTATATTTAATTATTATGGTATAAAAACTAATGAAGCTCAAATGAATATTGGATCAAAAACTTGAAATTCAAATTCAAATTGGCAAACTTAAAAGAGGTACTATTTTGAGAAGCACTAGTTAAGGAACACACATTTGGAAAGATAAAAAGACATCTCCATTTTGAAAAATATATGAATTACTTCTCTTTTTACTAATTAGTTTAGAGATAAAAACGCACATTTATCTAACACATCGTCACACATATTTTCATCGTTATCGTGACGATTTTAATGCATGTTATTTTGCAGTGGCGACACCGACGGGAGAATACCGATAACATCGACAAAATATAGTATAAATGAGATGAAGTTGAAGGTTGAAGAAGAATGGAGGGCATGGTATGAGAGGCATCAAGTGGCTGGTTGGGTTGAAACCTACGAAGAAGGCCTCACCTTGGCCACCATTAGAGGGGCAGGCCACCAAGCCCCTGTCTTTGCTCCTCAACAATCGCTCGCTCTATTCACTCACTTTCTTTCGGGAAATCGTTTGCCTCCATCTCCCAAAAATTAACTAGTATTAACTTTTTTAATGCTCTCTTTATTTTATAATTAAAAAAAAAAAAAACCCTTGTTTGTTAATGAATTTTCTGTTTGGTAAGTGTGAGAATATGATAGTTGATAAAATAATGTAGGGATCATAATAATGTTTTGATGTGCTTGATTATTGGTACATATTTTCGTTTGAGCAAACTTTCACACATGAATGTGTAAAAGAGTCGTACATTTTACATATGTGGTACATTAGTTAGGGGCCACATAAATTTACTTTACAAATAAAAATAATTATAAAAAATTGTGTGGCACCTAATGTGTCACATAGGTAAAATATTGTAGGACTCCTATACACATTTATGTATTGGAAAGTTTTCTATATTTTTATTTAACTGATGGACATGGATGCTTTAACATATTTACAATATTTTTATTTAATTTCTGAGCAAGGATGCCTTGCCTAATAAAAACAACTAAGAACCAACATGAGAATAAAGCTCTAAAGGTAAATAAAGATTATGCTACATCTCTTCCCATGATCCTATCAGTATACATCCAGCTAATCGCTCTAGTAGAGTCTATGCTTACTTGATGGAACAACCACAAAAATAAATGTGAGTATAAACATACTCAATAAGAACCCTCCAACTGAGATACAATGTACACAGTCATAGTCCAACACATACTAGAACATACATGAATATAACTAAAACAACTCAACACAATACAACAATTAACTAGGTCATGAAGTACATTACATGACTTAGAAACAAGAAAACGCCCCTATCCCACACATAAATCCTTTGTGAGGCCTTCTTATGCTCACCTAGTGATTAATGCACATTGGCCTAACATTTACGGAATACCTTGACTAAACAAGCTCTAAATAGTCACATAAGGAATGGTGTACTGACGACACTGGTTCAAAAGAGCCATCAACCTAGCACGCAGTGCGTGTATGCATACACCACATGTTGCTACAATCCTCTATGACCAACAACCGATCATAATTGAGGAAGTCTATTATGACCGGAAGTCGGTCATAGATGACATTTTATGACCGTTTGTCATCTATGATCAGTTGCCGATCATAATTGACAATAGTCTTTTATGACCGGTTGCCGATGTAACAGCCCGGGAATTCGGATCGTCGGATAAGGTTAGTTGGCCGTTAATACTTCTCGTGGATTCTTGGAATCTTGGTTCTTTTTAGTTGGTTCTTGGTTTCTCGTTTTATTAAAGATTTCGTTTCTTGATTTCAGGTGCTCGGGTTGTCTCGAAAGTTGTTATTTTAAATAAAGAAAAATAGGTGTTAATTTATGTTTGTAGTGAGATTTGAATCCTTGCCCTTGGAGTGTTTGATATGTAAAGAAATAAGGAGTTTTAATTATTCCGTCGCCGGGATTCGAAGGGGGGATTTTAGGATTTTAATGAGTTAAATGAAATAAAGGAAATTAAAAGATTTGGAAGGCTTCTTGCGATCGCAGCCTTGGCGTTCTTGTTTGCGATTTCACCTTCCCCAAAAGACCATAAATTGATCGATCTCATCTGTACGATTTCATCTCCAAGAACCAGAAGCCTTTCGTCAATTGCAAGGTAATTATCCTCTTTTCCCTCATCGTTTTCTTGTAGTTCTTGGTTGGGATTGGGGCGTTTCTTGTTCAAGAAGAGGGGCTGGTTTTCGTTGGGGTTTTCTCACGCTTGGGGAATTTTTTCTGGTTTGTGTTTCGTTGCAGCAGCGCCGAGAGGAGAGGTTCGTTGCCGTGTCGTCGCAACCAACCGAGCAGCCGCACGCCTCACGCTCCAGCCGCGACTTGCCCTTGCGTCCGCCAGCACGCCCACGTCCGAACAGCAGCAGTCGACGCACCACTCCAGTGCCGCTCGTCCGCGCTGCCCGCACAGCAGCTCCGTCAAATCTTTCCGCGCAGACACCGAGTCCGTCGTCTCGCGCCCGTCGCAGCAGCCTTCGTCACGTGCGCCCGGCAGCAACTTCATCACCAGCAGCAGACCGAGCCAGCGCCAGTTCGCCTCGCTCGCGCGCGCAGCCGCGAGCGCTTGGCCGTGCCTCCACCGTTGTTCGTTCGGGTATCATTCACTGCCCTCGGTTGACCCTTTTAGCTGTTGTCCGCGCCCGCTAAGGGGCTTCTTATGAGTTCATTCTTTTAGAATTTATGTGCGTATTTGATTGCTATTGCTAGGTGATTGGAGTATTTGTTTGGCATCATTAGGAGTTGATTTTAGGAGTTCTGCTCGATAGTGCCAAGGTAAGGATCCCTTGCTTGGGTTTGTGGACAACTCGTTGGAGTTTTGTTGGCTGTTGTATGCTTGTGTAATATGCGAATGCTTGTTAGATTGCTGATAGTTTGTGATGTTGTTTGAGTTGTTAAACGCCATGTTAGGTTGCTGTTAGCTTATGATGATATCTGAATTTACTGCAATGTCATGTTAGGTTCCTAATAGCATGTAATGTGATATGAGTTTATGATAGTGCAATGATATGATGCTAATATTCTCTGACTTAGGCAAACATGTATGTTAGGTGGTTAGAGCCTAGTCTGTTATGTTGTGGAATGAATGCTGTATCTTAGATAGAATTCGCAGGTGTCGTCACCCGGGCTAGTGCACCAGTTTATGCATTGGGGCGGGATGCGAGGTAGCACTCCATCTTTGACCCGTCCCTATGGTTTAGCTAACCATAGAGGTGGTCCAGTCCACAATCTTGGGTGAGTGGCCAAAGGTTGCCTTTCGGGTTGGGAGGATGACGAGGCTAGTCCCGTCCCCAACCGTCGACACGATCTCAGCGTGTTGACCGTAGCCCAAGATTGTCGCCTTAAGGGGCATGGACCGATCCTTTGGGTGAGAGCCTACCCTTGGACGTATCCTTGTCGAGGCGTACGGTGGTTAGGGCTGTCAACAGTTTCGTGCCGAGGTCTCGCACCCCTGTTGTACAGTGACACCGATCCGAGTCTTTAGGTCATGCGAACCTGGACCAGGGCAGTTAGCCCTAGACCCAGCTTCTACCTGGTACCAGCAGCATGGGGTGTATGCAGTACGTTCGTTCCAGCGCTGAGTGGAGAGCTCCCTCGGGATAGCGAACTAGTACGCCCACAGTTTCTTAGCCCAGTAGAGATTACCGAGTAGTCTGAGAACTCGAGAAGTTTTTAAGAAAGAAAGTTAGAAAGCATGAAAGTTAGAAAGAAAGAAAGTTAGAAAGAAAGAAAGAGAAAGAGAAGTAAGCTTTGTGTTTGACTTGTATACTGCAGCTAGATGATAAGTTTTAACGCGTTGTACCCCGGTCGGAGATTCTTACTGAGTAAACTAGTTTTGCTCACCCTTATTATTTGTGGTTCCACAGGTAACCCGGAGCAGCGACGCTGATGGCTGGACGGACGGAGGAGAGATCTTGGGATAGGCTTCTGGATGCCTTTAGTTTTAAACTCTGAGTTATTTATTTAAGAACTGTTTCATTGCATGTAAATAGGGCACGTAGCCCTTAGGTTGATTTAAGATAATGTCTGGATTCTTTTATGAACTTGAATAAAGTATGTTTTCTTTTAAATGGAATTAGCTCTGGCCAGGGAATTGTTTTAAAAAGTATTTTCTTGGAACAGGTAGCTTGGAGACAGGGACAGGTTCCAAGACGTTTATTATGTTATTTGCTTTTCTTTGTTTTGAATGTGAATCCAGCTGTTGTTTTTATTTATTTTTATTCCGCTTTAAGACATTCATTGAGTAAAGGCCTAGGTTTAGGACTGTATTTTAGTCGGGTCTTTACAGCCGGTCATAGATGAGAAAGGTCTATTATGACCGGGCGCCGGTCATAATTGATCGATTAAAATTATAACGTTCATTTTTCCCTCCCTCATTCACGCGATATTTCCTGAACCCTAAACTCCGACCTCTCTGACTCCGACCTCCGACCTCTTCGACCTTCGACCACCGCGACCTCCGACCTCCGACCTCGCAGACCACCGCGATTTTTCTCGAACAACAACGACAACAACGACGGCAGGGCGTGGGTCATCGATCATAACTTTTTTACTTGTTTTTGTTTTATTTTGTTAAGACTCATTTTGCAATTTATTAATATAATTTCAGCATGATGTTTTTCATGTCGTTTATTATTTGCATTATGAACTAAGCACGTTAAGGAAACACTAGGGGAAAATGGAATAGTCGTTGTATTTGTTAAAAACATTTAGGGGGATTTAACCCGAGCATGTTAGTTAGAAGTTAATAATATCAGTAAGTGTCGACCAGCCATCCACACGAACTAATAGATTGTAAATCGCAAGAGGAATGATTTAAGGCTAGTTGCATGTTCAGTAGGTTGGCATGAATTCTTTTATGTTTTACCTAGAGTTTAGGAATAAACGCTTAACTACTGCATACGTCACACCCAATTGAATTACATTAAGTTGCAATGGAAGTTGGACTTAATGTGAACGAAAGCGAAAACTAACGTTGGTAGGCGAAGTATGATAGTTTTTCCTATCCACATTATTTATTTGTAAACACTACGAATGCATTCCATGAGTACTTTAGTTGCGTCTTTCTTCTCGAATTGATTAACTTAGCGTTTTCTTTATTTTCTCTTGTCATCATTCAAAATCAACCCAATCAACTCTTTGTTCCGACAGATTCCAAACAGTCATCTTTTAATAAATTGCATTTCCTATGGAGATCGATAATTTACTTATTACTTGCTGCAGATTGTGTATACTTGCATGAGTGTGGGTTATCTTGCACACTAGTTGTCTGGTTTTACCATAGTCAGCCGTTGATCAAGAGAGAGAGTCTAACTTATAAAGGTACGTTTATGGAAACAAAGATGGGTGCTAAACACATGGAGTCGGTTTTATTACTCGAATTAGAGCTGTCATCTTTACTATGGTTTTATTCTTCATATTTTTACCTTTTCTGATAGCATAGAACCTCTAATTTCTTTTTGTAATTATTGTTTTATTATTCCTTGTAGTTGATTTCAAGTAAGAGACCTTTGATTTTTTTTGTAAGAATGTTCAGTGAGCTTGTTTGTACCTCATTTTAGTTGGGTTATAAAAATTTAGAAATTTCTTCTCTTTTTTTGTTTTCCAAATTTCTAACTCTAGTAGTCTTTTGTTCTTTCCGTTTTTTAAGTTTATGAACTTGTGTTTTATCATAACAAAAATGTTTCGTTCAAGATGGGGGACTCGAACCCATAATCTCTCGCTCCGGAGACGAGCACCTTATCCATTAGGCCACGCGAACTACATTTATAATATATCTTAAATTGATTTAACTATTAATAAAACATAACATGACAATGTTGTAAATAATTTGAAAATTCTCTCTTCCCATTTTTCTTGGCAAAATCCTACTTGCCTTTTCTTTTTACCTACTCTATTTTCAAATCGTCTTCTTTCCCTCTCACCGTTGTCGTTTATCTCTTGTTCATCTTTCCCGTTGTCGTTTGTCTCTATCGGCTTTTTTGTTCTTTTTTGTCTACGTATTTTTCCATGATGACAATGTTGTAAATAAAAGACATCATCGCGGCGGCAAAGTCTGCCCCAGAAACAGTCTCTGGGGGCGCTGGCATCTCAACACCGTCGTTGGGTGAGTCCGAAGCTGGAGCTGGAGGCGGCCTAGTATCTGCCTCGCCCTGGAACGACGTTCCGGCTGTATCCGAACCGATCCGGATACCCTGTGAGCAGACCTCGAACTTCCCCTTCCTCTACTAGTAGTTGCCATGAATACGATCTACAACAACCAAGCCACGAGTCAGAACCTGCTCGTCTGGGCTACAACTCTCTAGGCACAATGATCTAACAGATAAAAGCATTGTATAAATTCTTAACCCTTAAAAAAAAAGCTTTAACTTAAGCATACCTGATGAGTGTTGAAGCGTTTATGATCATGGGAAAAACAACCTACAATAGCAGGTCAGTCTACAGATTCTATGACTCTGAGCTCTGATACCAACTGTAAAGACCCGACCAGTTTAACGGTCCTAAACCTAGTCTTTACTCACATGCATGCATTCAAAGCAGAAATAACTGACATTTTTAAACATTTATGTATTCCTAGATTCCAAGGTTTAAATCAATAAATGCAGCAATTAATTAAAACGGCCCTGGCTAGAGACTTTCAGAAATCTAAAACGTTCATTCAGAAATAAATATAAAATTCAAGGAATCTAGAATACAAATAAAACCATAAGGGCTCCATGCCCAACTACATGCAATTCAATAGTTTAAAATGAATAAGACTCAGAGTATTTAAATTCAAATAAT
>JBBMEF010008984.1:0-22980 GCA_037832685.1 Sicyos baderoa | reverse complement strand
AAATTGGACTTTTGAAAGTTCAGGGACCAAAATGGAACTTTCATGATAGTTGAGGGACCAAAATGGTAGTTTAACCAGCTTTTATAATTTAATGAATTGTTGAATAATGTTATTTTGATTATAATTCAATTGATATACATAATCGAATGGATCAGTGATGCAATTATTTCCTTGTTAAGTTATAAACAAGTTCACACCAATGTCACAGGTTCGATCTCGAGAATCGCAAACACGGAAGCAAATACAAGAAATCTAAAAAAAGACAGCAAGGGAGAAACAAGGTCTCTCATTTCACATTTTCATACAATCCCTTTGTGTGTTTTTCTCCCTAATTCATTTTTATATTGTTTTTTTTTAAAGCAAGACTGTCAAGACAATTTTTGTCTTTTCTTTCTTTCATTTCCGTGCTCAAGCAAGCCTCATTTTCTCATCCACTTCGTCTTCTCCGTCCCACAACCAAGTCGCCGGAAAACTCCATTAAATTTCATATATTGATTGTCAGGACTAGTTGTGTTCTTGATGTCGGGATGAGTTATGTTCCAGATCCCATGACTAATCTTGTTTCTGATAGCCAGGGCCACTTGTGCTCCCAAATGACTTTATTCTGATATAGATCATGTTCGATATTAAAAAGGATGAAAGACATATATATGAGGAAAAATGGTATTTTAGATGTTGAATACCTCATGATGACGAGTAAGATAAGAATACACAATGAGTTTTATCATATATAGATGTTCGATATTAAAAAAGATCACATACATGTTACTGTTGGATTAAACTTAAACGAAAATTTATTATTTGTTTTAAAACGAATTAGTGGAGGTTTATTTAAGGTAATAATGTGATTCTAATTAGGGAGACTAATTAAGGAATTAATAGATTATTGTTTTAGCAATTAGTGGAAAAGATTTATGGTGATTGTCTTGGAGACCAAGTTTGTAATAGGCTATAAATAGAGTGTTCTAGAAAGAAAAATGTGAAAGTATGAAGTGAAAGTTGTAGAGAGAATTTGAGAAATAATGTAAGGTATTTTGGAATTATTATTTTCATTATTCGAATTTAGTTTTTACAATTACAAGTCATATGGTTTAGATGATGGTCGAGAATAGATGCCGCCGTACACGACATCCGACGAGCATGGGAGAAAAAAGATATCGTACACCTTAAATGACGAGATACATTGTCCGACGTCATTAGGCCTCAAACATCTACGCTATAAATGACAAACGTATAAATGTCGAACTCATATCTATTAGAGAATATAAGGTTTCACCTGAAAACCAATTGACAAGAAATGAGTAACTCATATCTCTTATAAATGCTTGTAATTTTTCAATGTGTGACAATAGTGAGATCCTAACAACGTCTATATTATCCATTAGATGTTACATAACATCCCACATCGATCTAAGGGTAGTTTTCTTCCCGTGTCTGGATCCATAAAAAGAACAGTACCCAAAATGTTTTTCTTTTTATTCAACTCTAACAACATACACCAAATGAAGATCAATCAAATACAAAAAGAACTAAATAAGCTTGTAACCCTCCCTTGAACTAAATACAAAAGAACAAAAGGTTCAACAATAATATATATATAAATACATTAGACTTTTCTTTGCCACGTGGAGCTACAAAAAACAATATCTTAGTGTAGGTCATGGGGACATGGTTTAGACAAAAGAGGTTCTTCCAAAACAATTGTACAGTTGTTTGTCTCAACTGAGGATGATTCAACAATATTGTGCTTTTCTGTGCTATTTTCCTTCACATAGTCATGTGCTTTTCCCCAAAGAACAATGTACAATCCAGTAATTACAGCCATACCCCCCAACAAGCTGGAAATTCAAAAAAAAAAAAAAAAAATAGTTTAAGATGCAGATTAAAAAAAAAAAAAATTTAACTCATTTAACAATTTTTTATTTTACTTCAACAATAATGGGGTTAAGGCATTCAAACCCATGAACACTAATTTATTAGATACTCACTTATATGCTGATTAAGTTATTATTTTTGTTGAGAAACTATAGTTTGAAACTATATATATCTATAGGTATATTCCGTGACTATTTGTATCAATTTGTGCATATCTAGACTATTGTATTATGTGACTTTATAATATTTGGATGTCAAAAGAAATTAAAGAAATTTGTAAAAAATTATTTTTTAGGTAGTATTTACCATAAATTAAACCCTCTAGGGATATGATTTTTTTTTTAAAGCAGCAGTTCTAATTTTTCAATTTCGGTTAAGAATTTATCTTATATTTTTGTTAAACATGCCAAACTCATTGTATTTTTTAAAAAAAAAAAATCAACCCTTTTAAAATTAAATAGATACTAAATGAAACTTTAAGTTTTTTTAATAGTTATGTAGTAGGCAAAGGAAATTTTTCAATCTCCAACATTAATTAAACAAAAACAATGTCCTTTGGTTAAGAAAAAACCCATGAACACTCATTTGTACCAATTAAGTTAAATCCAATTTTCTGCAATGATATGATGATAAATTATATATATATAATATAATTTACCTTCCAGTATAAATCTCCTCATGAAGAAACAAAGCTGCCAAAATAGTTGTAACAATTGTGCAAACAGGGTTGAACATTGCAGAAAACACAGGGCCTCTTTTTGCAACACACCAAGCTTGAACAAAGAAGGCAACACCTGAGCAAAATATTCCCTAAAATCCAAGCACAATTAGAAATCAATTCTTTTTTCTTTTCTTTTTTTAAAAAAAAAATTCTAATAATTTGGGAAATAGCAAAAGAAAAATAAAATAAAAAAGGGTATTTGTAGGAATAGACCAAATTAATAAAATATTTACAACACTAAAAAAAATTTGAAAAAAATTAGTAACCATAGTCAAATATACGGTATAAAGTAATATTTTTTATACTGAATAACTAATACATCATACAATATGATGAGTATTATTTATATTGTATATTTGACCATGGATGCTAAATATTTTCAAATTTGCCTACATCTATAATTATTGTGTAAAATTGAACTATCTAGTACAATTTCTCAAAAAAAAATTACGTACCGAAAATAGATAACAAATAACTTCAATCTTTGAATGTGGTGTCCATGTTTGAATATTGATTGGCTCTAAGAAAAGAGTAACAATGAATGATTGAATTGTGCCAAACAAACACATCCATGCTGTTAATGATAAGCTGTCTGGATAATGGGCTGAAGCTGGTACCTGTATCAAAATCATGACCGATTGATTATAGACACACTTATGTCGATTGAGTCATTATGCTTATTGATCTAGTAAAAATAAATAAAGAATAAAGAAATCATGAAAGACAATCATCGTTTATTGGCGTAGTGCTAAGGAGGATCTTGAGAAAATTAAGTGATTATAAGTTTAATCAACCGTGATCACTTACCTAAAAATTACTTTCTTTATTATTTTTTTGACGACCAAATATTGCTGGATAAGACATTTGTCCCATTAAAATAGATGATCGACAATTTTAGCCATCGGCCATAACATTATTGGCATCCATGATAATTTGGCCCTCAACAATGATTTATTACATTGACGCCATTCATGTCATCAACGATTTCTTCATCTCTAAATGCAATAATTGTTCTAGTGTAATTTTTGCATGAATTTATTTAGAGATTCAAGAATATATAAAAAAAACAAAAAAAAGAAATGGAATAAAGAAACTTAAATGACTATATAAATTCAAGAAATAAACAAAACATGCAAATCCAAACAAAAGTTTACTTTTTAAAAACAATCCCACAACCAAAACAACCTAAATTAGTTCAATTAAAAATAAATCAATGGGACCCTTAAAACCAATTGAATGATTTCTTTTATTTTAATTTTTTACCAATGAAATAAAAACATACCTGCAAAATCAACCAAATTGACCAACAACAACAGCTTGCAAAGAGACACAAGCAACCCAATAACCAAGCTTGATCACTTCCACTTTCCAAACCAAATAATGTAGACTTAACCTCAAAGCCTTGTAATGCATTATTTAGAAGTTTTGGACCCCTAAGAAGGGCCATGCACATGGCCCCACTAACACAAATCACTGTCCCTCCAATTTTTGCCATGCTCCTCAAGCTTCTCACCCCCACTCTTTCCATTCTACAATTCTTTTACGGTCGTTAAATCATCAATCAATTCAAAAGTTTAAAAAATGATATAATGTAATCTTAGTTCAAATTTACCCAAAAATTATTGCTATCACAAACGTCACTGCTGGAATTAGATTCGTCATTGCGGTCGCCATCGACGAGGTTGCTAAGAAAATTCCCTCCGAGTAAACATTTTGGTTCATGGTTACACTGTTCAAACTCTCAAAAATTAAAGTAAAACTAGAACCAAATAATAAAATATACAAAATGGATCTTGGATCATCTTTTTGATAATTCTCAAAAACATTTAATGGATTTATCTAAGGAAGAAAAAAAAGTTTAAATATTTCAGCAAAAAAATATGCCTCATATTATTGATGGGTAGGCCCAATATTCCTAAAAGAAGTAAAAGTTGCATGTGAAAACAATCAATTCTATAGTTGTGTTGCTCAAATTTTACCAAATGACAAGTAAGATTTGAAATTTGAAAACTATTTAATTTTTTAATATTTAAATTTTAGAAGGGAGTTCACAAATTATTCGATTTGATATTCTTTTTTACCAACATTTTCAAGATCCAAGTAGTTTTGAAAAGTTGCTCTTGTGTGTTGGAATCTTGCTAATAATTTAATTTTCTCAATAAAAATTGAGAGAAGAAAGTTTAATTTTCAAATAACAAAAACAAAAAGACATATATATGATTATCAAATTTAGTTTTAAAATATAGAACTCCCCACTTTTTCGATGTGTGACAATTGAGATAGATACTTGTTTGGGCTTTATGAGTTGTGATAAAATATTAAAGAATATGAGATTGCATCTCAAAACCAATTAGCTATGAGAGAGAAAAGCATATCTCTTATAAATGCTTGAACGACTCTCCACTTTTCCAATGTGGGACAATTGAGATTCTAACCGAAACTTTAAAATAGACGAGTGTTAGAGGAGTGTCATGAATCGTACCCGACAAGAGCAGTGAGAAAGATCAAAGAAAAGCTCTTGAAATCCAAAGACACCCTCCTGGATTTGGACCTGGCATCCCCAAGACCATAAGAAACATAGAAACAAAACAAAATTATAAAAATATTTTTGAGAACATATAATGAAATATATGATTACCTTGAAAAATATGCAATGGGGGCAATAAAAAGAGTGGCAATGGCCTGCCTATAGACAACAAAGACTCTAGGGCTCATGCCCTTCAAAAGGGCAGCTCGGGAGATGAGAGCCATTATGGCGTAGGACACTTGAAGCCCAAACATCGCCATTGCTGGCAAGTTTTCTTCAAAAAATCCCATAACCCTTTTTTTTTTTCTTTTTTTTTTTTTTCTTTAATTTTTGTTTTCTCTCCTCTCCGATTGGAATTGTCCTCAAACTCTCAAATTTATATGTTGAAAAATGAGAGAAAAAAAAAAAGAAATTGCTGGCTTTGCTTGGCAATGGGAACGTGTGGGAGAGAGAGAGATTAGTGCTGCCAACTAAGTGCTGTGTCAAATTGAGGGTTTCCAAATTTGCAATTTTGAAACTTTCTTTTTTTTAGTTTTTGGTTCTAGTTTTGAAACTTCCTTTCAGTTTGGTCCTCATATTTAAAAAAATGTGAATATTTTTATCTCTGACATCTTAAAAATGTTTATTTTTTGTCTCTAAGTTTGAAGTCTAGTTTAAGTTTGATACCTATATTTCAAAATTGAATATTTTTATTGTGGTTGTCTGGGTCAGCATTTTTTCACCTCGACTAATGTCACGGGACCTTACAATATTACCTATCATTTTATGCATCTTCAATGTCCTCTTTGACCAATTAAGTCACTCCATAATAATTTTACCTCTATATTTTAATAATGATCACCTTTTAGTCCTTATATGTTTTTTAATTTACTTTTGTATCATTTAAAAAAAAATTAAATTCATGTCAAAATTAAATTAATCTTTTCATTAATATATTAATATTTAAAATTAATTTAGTCATTATTTTAGTTAATTATAAACTAATTTTTGTTTTTTTCTCAATGAGTAAAATCAAGCAATATTAATACTCAAAGGTAAATTATTCAATTTTAAAACATTGGGATAAAAAAATTAGGCCTCACATCTAAGGATTTAAAATATAATTTTCCATCGAGTTTATCCAATTTTCTACTTTTTCAATAAAATATTTCAAAAAGTAACTAAGATTTGTTTTCTTTTACTCTACTTTCCTTTTTAGTTATTCTCATTTAAAGATAAACGAAATAAGTTAAATGGCTATATTTTGTCTTTAAGTTGAGATTTAATGTATATTTAACACATATGTTCCTCAACTTGATTAGTTTATCAATGGCACTAGTCATCAATTAATGACACGAATCTCCTATCCCAATTGTTAATCTCAAAATTAAAAAAAAAAAAAAAAAAAAAAAAAATAATAATAATAATAATAATGTGTTAGATGTATTATATAATGTTAACTAGATTAATTTTAACTTTTAATGAATTGATTATTTTACTTTTGACATGAATTAAATATTTAAAAAAAATACACAATAATTAAAAGTGAAAAATTATTGAATGTTAAAAGTAAAAATGTTCAGAAATTTGAAATATAAGACCAAACTGAAACTAGACTCTAAATTTAGGGACCAAAAATGAATATTGAAATGTCAAAAGTAAAAAAGAATATTACTATATAAGGGGAGGCTGAGTTTTTGTTCGAGGAGAGGATCGATTCCTTGATGTCGAAGAGAGAAGACAGAAATACTTGGTTGGACTTTGTTTGTTTGAAGAGAGGAATTGTTGGGATGCAAACAAAATATCTCACATATAAGTTTTTTTTTTTTTAAATCACATATATTAAGTGGTGACAACAATCTTCATTGATATGAAACCAAAAACAAAATCATGAAGATATATACCTAAATTGAACAATATCATAAAATATAGAAATTCGGATAGGATTGCAATATTCATTAATACTCGATTACAATAACCAAACCAAGTAATATTGTATATATTAATTATTAATACGAATAATATTGTACTAGACAATTTAAGTGGAGGAGATTTTTGTAAATAAATCCATCATTAAATTAGGTTTAATTTCGTTTTTAATATGGGGTAGTGGAATTCGAGTTGGAGAGAAGTCATTTCTTTACCAATGGGAGGAATTAAAAAAAAGCTCTTAAAAAATAAATTTTTAGACAAAAAGAATAAATAAAATAATTGGTTTTGATCTTTATTAGTAACTATATTATTCTAACTATATTATTCTTAGGCCAACATATGAGTAATTTCTGTAGCGATAATAATGTATATCTAATGACAAAAAATTCATGAGTTCGAATCACTCTCTTCCCAATTCTTGTAATCTCAACAAAAAAAAAAAAAACTATATTAGTCTTGATCTTAAATGTTAAACTTGTTAAAGGGGTTTATTTTACTTTAATAATTTTGATTTGAAAGTATTGAAAATGGTGATCGATTTTGATTTCAGATTTCTACCCAAAATGAATTCAATAATATATAATGTGTGTGTGGGGGGACCATTTATGATCCATGGGATACGCATATTGACCCAATTTTAGTTCTCTGTAAATCATAAGGTTCCATTGATAATCTGAAAAGAAATTATCAAAATGTCAAAAAAATTCTATTGACATTTTGAGGTAATGATTGCAATTTATTAAGAAAAAGAAAATAAAATAGAAAAGAAAAATTATTCATCTTGAGTTAACCTAATAATCATGAAAGCTTTGAACAAATACAAATATTTTAAATCAATTTATAATGTGTGCATAATCAAACAATTATCTCTTGAAAATATACTAGGTGTGCATAATCAAAATTGAAAACTCATGAATATAAAAATAGTAATAATGAAAAAATTGCAGAAGGAAAATGAAATATCACAACCGTGATTGATTGGAATGGTAAATTAAAGATATATATTGGTTAAGCTGATTGATTGATTGATTTTTTTTTTTTTTTTTTTTTTTTTTGAGATTACATAAATTGGAGATGAGGGAGATTCGAATCCAAAAACTTCGATCATTGGACATATACTAATGTTGCTGAGCAAGTGCTCATGTTGGCTTAAGCCGATTGAATTATAGCAACAAAATCATATATTTTTAGGTTAGTTTTAGCCATGTTACTTTTTGGCTTTTATTTTTGTAACGGCCCGGGAAATCAAACTGTTACTTGGGTAGATAGGAAGTGTAATTTAAAAGAGTAAGGGTTCTTGGGATTTCGTCTCCGCTGAGCTTCGCTCTAGCGAACGTCCTTGACGAATTCCTTCGCCTTCGCCTTCGCCGAGCTTCGCTCTAGCGAACTTGTGTTCCAAAATGGCTCTTCAGCCGTTACGTTTCCAAACGGCTCTTCCTTCAGCCGTTACGTTTTCAAACGACTCTCTTTCATTCAGCCGTTACATTTCGCCCTTTGCCCTCTCTTTCAATCAACCAAAGCGTTTTCTTCAAGCTCACTTTTTCCTTGCACTTTCTCTCAACCAAAAGCCAAGTTCTCTTAGTGTTCTTCTCCTTCGATCGGATTCTTCAAGCGGCAAGTTCGTCGATTTTTGTAAGGTATTATCTCCGTTCTTGTTTCTTCTTCGGATTTGTGTCATTGAGGGGTTGATTTAACGTTTCGAGGTTCTGATTTCTGGGTTTCTGTTGTTGTTCTTCAGCTGTTCTTCACGTTCTTCGGCAGCCCAGTTTCGCTTGTTGTTCGTCTTCCTTCGCCACGGCGAATTGCAGTTAGTTGGTAAGTTGTTTTCGTTCTGTGGTTAGTCAGTTGAGTTTCGTCTGGTTTGTGTAAGGTTGCTTCTGACTTGTGTCTTTTGTTGTGATGTCTTGTTCGTTGCCGACGAACCAAAGGCTCTCTGCCGTTTGCTGTTTGCTTGCCGAGGATTTTCCAGCGATTGCTTCGCCTACTGTTTTCCATGTTCAGTTTCAAGGAAGTGCTTATGTGCCTGTTCGCTAGCCAACGAACAGAAGCGTTGTCACTAAGCTTCCGTTACAACGAGTTCAGAGAGGAGTCTGTCGTGGTTAAGTTGCCGCGGTAAGCTTTGTTTCACCCTTATGATTGCAGAAGTTGTTGGTTCTTCGTTGTAACGAATTGTCTGTTTGCTTGGTCAGAATCAGTGTAGCCGAGGTTTCGTTTCGTTGTCGTTCGCTACAGCCAAATCAGGACAGTAGCAGTTTTCGGGTTATTTTGGTTTTCAGCTGGGTGGTTTCGTCTCGAGAGTCGGCCAAGGTAAGGATTCCTTATCGGAGGGTTTGTGGACAGACCGTTAGCCTCTAGAATAGCTATTTGTATGTTTGTTACTATCGCATGCTGATTATCCGTTTGACGTATGAAATGTGAGTTAGAATAGAAGTATGATTATGTTGTTCCCTAGAAGTGAACATTATGCATGTATCATAGGATATTCCCCAGTAGTGAATATTCCTTGTTCTTCCCCAGAAGTGAACACTTGTATGTTAGGTTGATTATTCCCCAGAAGTGAATAATCTCCTTATTGTTCCCCAGAAGTGAACAATTGTATGTTAGGTTGATTATTCCCCAGAAGTGAATATTCTCATGTTGTTCCCTAGAAGTGAACATGATGCATGTTATGTAGGATATTCCCCAGAAGTGGATTTTTTTTTTTGTTCCCCAGAAGTGAACACTTGTATGTTTGATATCATGCTATGTATTTTATGATTGTTTTACCAGTATGTATGATTAAGCATGTTAAGCAATTCATAGTAGTACCTTATATACTTCTAGCTAGATGATGGTAGTTAACGTTCTGTACTCCGTTAGGGGATTCTTACTGAGTAACTTAGGTTGCTCACTCTTATTATAATTGTGGTTCCACATGTAACCAGAATGAGCAGCGCTGATGGCTGGATGCGTGGAAGGAATCATGGGGTTACTTTTATGTTTATTTAAAAGTTATAGAACTCTGAGTTTGTTTTAGTTAAAGACAATGTTTAAGGTTTTCACAGCATTTAGCTAGAGCACAGAGCCCTTAGATTTTTATACTATGGTAGACTGCAAGCTCCTTTCTTTTATGAAAAATAAACTGTTTGAAATATTTGAATATCTGGCCAGAATGCTTTGTTAAATGTTTAATTTAATACGAGCTTGTTTTTAGGCTTCCATAGATTTTAATTTATCCGCTTTTAAATCATGCATGTATTAAAGGCCTAGGTTTAGAACCCTATTTGGGTTGGGTCTTTACAATTTTGAATGTCTTTGATTTATTTTATATAAAAATCAATATAATAACTTTTATTAGTGATTCAATATTAATTATTATTAGAAAATATGAGTATCAAGATTAAAATTGATTTAAAAAAAAATTGAAAAACAATAAAGAAATTAAATAAAATAATAATGTTATATGTAATATTTTTTTATAAGAAAATGTATGAATTAATTTAGGGGGATTTGCATGTATAGTAAAATAGAGTAAAATAATTCTATGTATAGCAAATTTTAAAAATAATTCCTTTGTACCATAAATTATAAATGGACTAGTAAAATTACTTAAAAGTCCATGAAAAACGTCTGGGCTAAAAAGTCCATTTGAGAGTCTCCTTCCATCACTTAAGATGTATTTCTATCGGTGGGCTAAAAAGCCCATTTCTTTTTTATTATTTTTATTTTTCTTTTATTCTTTTCTCCCTCTTCTCTTTCTTCTTCACGCACGCAAAAATCATAAACTCACTCACTCTTCTCTTTCTTCTTCACGTATTTGCACAACCACATCGCACAACCATCATTCTTCCATCGACACCGCACAACCACACTCAAGCTCTCGCACCACCGCGCCGACCACCTACATAAACATCGCCGCCTGCACGCCGCGCCGCCCGTTTGTGCAGCAACCCGCGCCTCGAATCAGCGCCTCTCTTGGAATCGCCGTCATCTGGCCCCAGAAACGCCTGCTTGTGGTGGCCGCGGATCTTCTAGGTAACAGGTTCACCGGACTTGCAGCTTATGATCTCTCCTCTTAGAACCGCCTATTTCTGACTCGTCTTAGTGGTCCGAGTGACTGATTTTTTATCTTCGATTTCGTTTTCATTGCTAACTCCGTCGAATGAATTTGTGCGGGAGTTTCAGTATTGCGTTTTGTGTTTTAATGAAAATCATTATATGTTTATCTCGATTTCAGGTTGCGAATTCACCATTTTCGATATGAATTGACGTGCAACAAAGTTACGAACTCAACCAAAAGGCGATTTCTGCTCTTACTTGGATCCCCGAGGTTTGAATTCCATTTATATTTTCAAAATATTGAGTCGATTATTGAATCATCAGTTATCGTAGGTCATGTATTGATGATCTGATTGATTCTTGTCAATTTGATTTGGTTTGGTTTGATAGAAATTTTTTGATTCTCTTGTATTGGTTGAATTTCATTTAATGAATTAGTTTGATAGTCATTTTATCACCTAGGTAGAACCAATATATCACCTAGGCTAAAATAGAAATCCAATATAGTGATAGAAATCAGTTAGTATAGTGATAGAAATCAGTTAGTCTAGTGATAGAAATCAGTTAGTCTACTGATAGAGATCAGTTAATATAGTGATAGAAATCAGTTAGTCTAGTGATAGAAATCAGTTAGTCTAGTGATAGAAATCAATTAATCTAGTGATATAAATCTATTAGTCTAGTATAGAAATCATTTAGTCTAGTGATAGAAATCAATTAGTCTAGTGATAGAAACCTATTATTCTAGTGATATAAATCAGTTAGTCTAGTGATAGAAATCTATTAGTCTAGTGATAGAAATCTATTAGTCTAGTGATAAAAACCAGTTAGTCTAGTGATAGAAATTTTCAATTGAGCTAGACTTTCAACTCCATAATATGCTTACTATTTTCAATTGAGTTTGATTAGTTTTGTGTCAAACAGATGGAGAAAAGAAAATTAGTGAAGACAGAAGTTCGTCTTCGAAAAAGATGAAACATTCAAAAGTAAGTAATAAATATATTTTCAATCAATACATGAAAAAATATGAATTGAACTTGAGTTATTAACTAAAATGAATTGAACTTTTGTGTGTTCTCCTAATACTTGTAGGTTGTGAAAAAATATAGACCATATGTTGCTGAAAGGACCAAGAGGCAAATTAGGTCTACGAAGAAAACATTGGAGAATGCATCAATAGAGAGGATGACAAAACTTCAAAAGGAAAACAAGAAAGAAAATGACAAGAAAGATGCAAAGACAAATAAGAAAGGAAATGGCAAGAAAGAAGCAATTGAAGTTGCAATTGAAGCTATTGAATATCTTGAGAAGAATTCTCCAATGAAGAACTCTAAAGAGTTGTCGCCTAAGTCCCCACCACTTAGACAATCACCAAGATTGAATGTGGAAGCTCCCTCTTTTGATTTGAAGATTAGTCAAATGAAAGATTGAAAATATGTTAACTTTGTGTAGTTTGAACTATTAGTCCATTTACTTTTGAAATCTGTTTTGGTTATAACTAGCAATTACGAAAACATTTGTTCTATCAGTTTACTTATATGTTATGAAATTGCTTCTTATTTCAAACATTTGGGTACTGGTTGCTAAAGCAGCAAAAAAATATCTTGGATACTCTTGTTGTCAATGACTCAGTTCATTATTAATAGAAATCTATTAAGTGCAGTGATAAAAATAAATTAATGCATAGAAATAAATTATTGTAGTGATAGAAACAAATTAGTGCAGTGATAGAAATAAATTAATGCAGTTGAAAATACTACACCTTAAGAAATCTATTAGTCTAGTGATAGACATCAGTTAGTCCAGTGATAGAAATCTATTAGTCTAGTGATAGAAATCAGTTAGTCTAGTGATAGAAATCCATTAGTCTAGTGATAGAAATCAGTTAGTCTAGTGATAGAAATTTATTAGTCTAGTGATAAAAATCTATTAGTCTAGTGATATAAATCAGTTAGTCAAATGATAGAAATCTATTAGTCTAGTGATTGAAATCAGTTAGTCTAGTGATAGAAATCTATTATTCTAGTGATAGAAATCAGTTAGTCTAGTGATAGAAATCTATTAGTCTAGTGATAAAAATGTTCACCAGCTCAGAACAATGTAAATGCAGAATTCATAGTTTTAGGGAATCATATCATTTCAAAAAAAAAAAAAAAAAAAAGAAAATCATACTATAATTGTAAGTAAGGAAATTAAATAATATAGAGAATCATATCATTTCAACTCACGTAAAAACTATCAAGTTGAAACTGTCATTGAGTTTCAATACAAGTTCAACAAATTGTAAGTAAAGAAATTAAACAAGCTGTCATTTTAAAATATGAGCAAATTTACAAGTTCTACAATTATGACCAACTTGATGACAATGACTACACCTTATGTAACTTCTTGCTTCACCTATAGATGGTATTATTTGTTTGCGAGGCCTTCAAACTCGTCGTTTCATAATTGGTGGTAACGCACTAACATCAATATCAATAGAGCTTCAACAAGGATGATTTCCAACTGGGCGAGCTAAACCTCTTTAAGATGCTGTCAAAACATTTGAATAATAAAATTAAGACACAAAAGTATAAAGATTCAAATCTAGTGCACGTATAGCAGCAATAATCTATTAGTTATGCAGAAACATTCTATCATCCAAGCAAAAACATTCTATCACTTAAGCAGAAATATTCAATCGGTAAATTGAATATTTCACCTAGGTAGAAGCAATTTCTTACTAAAGTAGAAGCTTGTAAAACCAATAAAAATCTGGTAATATGGATCACAGATACAAAATCATAGTAGAAGCTTGTAAAACCATACATAAAACAATCTATCAGTTATTAAGCAGAAACATTCTATCACTTAGGTAGAAGCATTCTATCACTAGACTAACTGATTTCTATCACTAGACTAACTGATTTCTATCACTAGACTAATAGATTTCTATCACTAGACTAATTATTTATATCACTATACTAACTAATTTCTATCACTAGACTAATTGATTTCTATCGTTAGACTAATAGATTTCTATCACTAGACTGAATTTCTATCACTATGATTGAGAATTAAAAGTCTAGCTCAATTGAAAATTTCAAAGAGAAGTCATTCATATATTTTAGCCTAGGTGATAGATTGGTTCTACCTAGGTGATAAGATGATTCTTCATAGGTGATAGAAATGTCTATCAAACTAATTCATTTAATGAAATCATACCATATAAATAAACATTCAATCAATATAATTACATCTTGTCATACCATACATAAACATACAATCAATTATGCAGAAATAGTTTGTTAGTTATGCATAAACATTCTATCACCCAAGCAAAAACATTCTATCACCTAAGCAGAAACATTCAATTAGTAAATTGATTCTATCACCTAGCCAATTGTTTCAATCAATAACAATGGTAATAGATTCAATCAATAAAACCATGATTAAAACAAAGTACCTTCAAAACAGAGTCATGAAAGAATTTTAAATGAAGAATTTGTGATCGCATGTGAGTTTGTTGAAGATCTTGATCAAAAGTTGCGAAAGAATTTGTGATCGCAATTGTAATAGATATTTTCCGGCTTGAATAGGGGACGAATTTGTAGTTGCAATTTTCAATTTGTGTCGATTAATTTGATCTGCTAGAAGCTACAAAAGGAAACAGATAAAGAATTTGTTATTGCAAAATGTAGAAATAAGAAAAACTACTCCCTCAAATGGTAGAGTTAATAATGTATTTAATTTAACAAAATGTTGAAATAAGAGAAGGGTAAACATGGCATAATTAATTTCTCTCTCACCATTCAAAACGCAATTTAGACATGGCTCTTAATATTTTCTCCTTTAGACATCCCTTCCAATATTTTGACAAAAGTAGACAAATAGTGGATTTTCCCTTGGGCAAACTAGGGAAATGTTTACATTTTTAAAACTATTTAGGTCAGTGTTTAAAATCAAAACTATTTAAATGCATGTCTAACTTTAATTTTTGTAAATAAAAATTTAAATGAAAAAGACAAAAATACCTATCTAAATTTATTACTTTTTTTTTCCATTTTTTAGGAAATAGACATATTTCTTTAACTAACATGCATAAGAGAGAAACCACTATATATTGTCAACTACCTAAATTTAAATAATAAACCAAAATCTAAAATTCAAAATTGAAAAATGAAATTAAGAATTAAGTTTGTGGTTATTTTTTTAAAACATAATTTGAATTTAAATCTTTTCTCATATATCGAAGGGCGTACGTCTACAGTACGTGTGAGTACGACCGCTACACAGTTCGAAAATCCTACCGAGCATGGACAAAAGGGGTCGCGCGTGCACTTTAGTCTTTGCGGGCAATTAATGTGCTTTCCAACCATAACGAAGTATTTGAAACGACCGTCGTCGTCAGCTTGGTATGATGTATAGCTGCCTTCAACGTAACAGAAACAATTCGTTAAGTACATATTGAGTACAACCGATATTTAACACAATGCATACCATGTACGTAAACGATACGAGGTACCTGGGTTTTTTCCGATTAGACTAGCAACAAATGTTGAGAGACAAGCATATGAGTCTTCTGCCATGTTGCATATGACTTTCTTCAAGTCATTCTTATTCGTAAACATTGCGTCTTCCCTCAAAACGGTGGTCCCTCCGGTTAAGTCTGGGACGTACATCTCGGTACGTGTTTGGACGATGTTTGCTGAGAGACAGCAGCCGCTATACATGCCCCCCGCGAACTCACTGTACATCCATTGGACGTCCTTGTCATCCTTCAGTGTGTCCAACATTTGTTTGTGCGCGCCTTCTTTGTAGAGTGACATGCACACGATTTTTGTGTTCTCGTCTAAAGACAACTTTTCCTCAATAGACGATATTAGAATAGATAAGGGCATGTTGCATATGATATAAACCACGCCCGTTGTGTAATCGGTGTAAATATTGCCCTCGTCCCATCTACCATTAAAGAACACGGAAACTAATGTAGTTGGCATCCTAAAATTTAAACTCGAGCTAGTGTGGAAATGATGGACAAAAAAAATTGGTGGAAGGCAAAAATGGTAACATGAAATAACACAGGAAGAATGAGGGTGTGGGAGAGTAACAATGGTGGAAAGAAATGGAGACCCCTCCAAACAAAAAATGGATTTAATTGTTAAAATTTAATTAAAATGCTAAAAACATGATTAAGTTGTTAAATGCAATCTTGCTTAAATGACGTGTGTAAAATTGGTCAACTAATAAACCTAAAAATATGGGTTAGTTGGTTTAACACATTTTTTTTTTTTTATTGGCAGTTAAACCTACTCCCTCGAATGGTGGAGTTAATAATATTTTTAAATTTTTTATTTTGGCGGTTAAATTTACCCTCAAATGGTGAAGTTAATAATATATTAAAGGTTAAACTACCATTTAGGTCCCTCAAGTATGATGTTTGTTCTATTTAGGTCCTTGGACTTTGAAATATCCAAAATTAGTCTCTTACCTATCTAAAAATCTTTAAAATGGTCCCTCACGTTAAAAAAAATTAACAGACGTTTTAAAAAATGGTCTCTGATTCCATCGGCTCCAATTCCCAGCGACTATTCCAGCGAGGGAAGAAAAATAGCATTTATGGGTTATTCATTGCTTTCGCCCTCATCGCTCATCTGCTCGGCCGCCTCCACCCGCCATCTCCTTTAATCATTTGGATGCCAAGTTCATTGCTTTTGCCCTCTTTCTCTCGAACCCAAATCCAGAACTCAAAAACTCAAAAAATTGGGAAAATGCTTCTTCCATTGTCTCTGTGTGGTTTGGAAAATGCATTTTAATGGATTCTGGTTTGCATTTTTTGGCCAGGAAAAGATTTGCTTCTGCCCTCTTCCATGGATGCCTTTTCCAAATTTTTCCTCGGTCTTCTAACTCCGCTTTTGCTTTTCTTGTGCTGTTCTATTCTGTTACTGGTCTTTAATTCATGAATTTCATTTTGTTTTCTGTGGGTTTCTTGTTGGTTTTTCTTTCCAAAGTTTGAATTTGTTTAATTGGATTTTCCCCTAATTTTTTAAAGTATGCAAAGAAAACCTGATTGACATTCATATAAAATTAATAAATCAATCAAGATACTTTGGTGGTAAAACTAAGAACAATTAGTCCTTCCTTTTATCCTCTGATTACATTAGCCAAAATTTTGAAAATTGAATTTTGGCTGTGGGTTTGTTCTGTTGAGCTTTTATTTTTGTTTGCCTATTTCTTGTGTGTTCGTGATTTTTGAATGCCTCTGTACCAGATGCCATCGATGGCAACCGATGCCAAGGAGCCCGATATTTTTTTTTAGCAGTATTTGCAAATCATGCCAAGGCCTTCAAGGTCTCTCATTCCTCCCTTACCCCAATTATCCCCTCCTCTTTTTCTTCCCCTTGTCGTTAAAGTTGCCGTGAAATTGGAGACGAAAAAATTAGAGTTTTTTTTTAACATTAGGGACCATTTTTAAGCTTTTTAGATAGTCAAGGGACTAATTTTGAACATTTCAAAGTCCAAGGACCTAAATAGAACAAAAACCATACTTGAGGGACCTAAATGGTAGTTTAACCTATATTAAATTTTAAAAATGTAGAAATAAGACAAGGATAAATATGGGATGATTAATTTCTCCCTTACCATTAAAAACACACTTTAGACATGGCTCTTAGTTATTTTCCATTTTAGACATTCTCTCCAATATTTTCTCGAAGGTAGACAAATAGTGGGTTTTCACTTTTCCCTTCGCCTAATTACCCCATCAATTTATTAAGACTGTGCACTAAGGCCCACAACAGAGTAAAAGCCCAAAGGAAGTTCGGAATAATTTTTTTTAGGGAGACAACAAACCCTATGTAGATTTTCAAGATCGAACCCGTAACCATTAAAATTTGTATTTGGGAAAGAACAATTTTTCTAGAGAAATTCCAGAATCCCTATTGAATTTGACCAAAGAAAATTAGAACTAAACTCAACTCTTATAGTTTGGCTCGAAGGTTATCGGAATTGTCGATTCATTTATACACCACTAATAATTTTTAAATATGACCAATGATTAATTACTGTTGGGCTTAGAATAGATCAATCTATGAAGACATTTCCCGATCCCAATTATTTTCCATAAAATATCAAATAAGAAAATGTTGAGACATTCAAATCTCCTTACCTCCAAGCATTATTGAACTAAAAAAAACATCATGACTTTGACTATATGTTTATTTAAGTTCAGTGGCACCACAAAGAAAAGAAATCATAAATTCAAATCTCCTCGCCGTCCAACGTTATTGAACTAGCAAAATATAAGTCAATAGTGTTGTTCTATCCGGGCTTTATCATTAAATTCATTCATAAATTTCGAATCTAAAAAGTAACTTACTTTAAAAACTCCAGATCTCTATTAATGAGACCACCCCTTTAGAGACCATGCAAACTTTTCATACTATTTCATAGAACTTGATTAGAGATCAGGAATAAAATTATCGAAACAACAAAATTTCAATGTTACAATATCCAGATATCGAAGCAGCATTCATAAAGTGGTGAAAATACACAGAGGGAGAGTATTTATGTTTTTGGAAATAGGGAAATCGGAGGTTCGCTCATTTATATTCTGGATAACCACGTCCGTCCCTAGACCAGGCACTCGAAGACATCGAAGGAATGAAGAAGTGGAAAGTGTCTACAAAATAATGTCGTACGGCGAGGGAGAGAGTATCAATATCAACACTACATAACATCATGAATATCTCTATAGAGAACAGCGGATCAAAGTCAAACGATTACAACCCAAAAAGAGGAAAACTATATAATGAAAATGCTAACAGAACTGTCGAACCTCGGTTCAGCTTGAGATCACTTCCATTGGCGTTGATAGGCATGGTCCTCTCTGTTGTTCCGAAAAGCACAGCAGCCGATCGAGTAGACGATAATCAGAAAGACAAGGAATACTATGTTCACTACAGCAACCTTCTTCCAGTTGCTCTTAATATTATCTAGCAAGCCAGCCTTGCAGGCCTGGCAGTTGAAGCACAGAATGTTGGGGTCATTATCCCACAAATTACAGTCAGGGTTGGGTGAGTTTGTAGCAGTCTTGTTCCACAAGATTGGACTCTCATACCCGAAATTACAATCGTTTGAAGGTTTGCAGCAACCAGACTGCACATTAGCAACAACATTACAAGTTGATCCACATTTAGAACATGAAGAACAAGATATAAGAGCTGGAACAATCAAACTTGTCTAATTTGGCCCAGAACTAAACATAAAGTGAAATATCAAATTTTGTAACTACAAGAAATGAAGAGAAAATGGTAAGAAAAGAACTTAGAAGCATATGCTTATGCACATTAGAGCCTTTACCAGAATTCAGCAATAGAAAGTTAAAGTCTCGAACCAAATTGCAGTCGATTAGTCGATTTCAAATACAAGAATAACAATGAATAGAGGGAATTATTTTCAACCATTTTCCTACACAAGTTATGGCACATTACATCTAGAAGAAAAAAACAGATCATGATGATATCAAAAAATTCATTCATTATTCTCCCAATGAATTCAAATTTGAAGACCCTAAAATAATGCCTAAATGACAATATTGAACAGCCAAATTAAAAAAAAAAATCACAAGCAAACTAACCCATGAATACATAACCATTATTAGAACTTTGAATACTACAAGTATGAAATGACAAGATAATATAGATTATATAATCCTCCAATCTTACTGCATACAAAAAGTTTTCTCAAACATTTATTGATTAAAAGGAGGCACCCAAATGATAGATCACACCCAAAAAGTTATTGAAAAAGGTAAATCAACAAACAAAAAAGTCAAGAAAGCATAGAAGTGATATGAGTATGTTGGAAATAATTGATGTCAAAGAAGAAATATATCCCAAGAACCTTTTTGTTTTAAAGGATGCTCAAAAGATGATCAACTTTATGAAAAAGACCAGAACAACAATACTGTATAAAAACAGTTGTAAACATAACATTAGACAACAAAATTAGCTCAATCAAAACCTAGTTACCAGAGAAAAAGCACAAAACATTTGAGATTTGGAAAACATCAAAGATAAACTTTACACAATAAGCTCATGGGTTCCCCTTATTTTTATATATCCAACGTATCTCGACGACTCTCACCGGATATAATGGATTGAATCCACAACCTTTCAAGTTTCTTAACGCCCTTTCGACCACTAAGTTGGTTCATGGGTTCTCACTTGAAGTTCCAATCAAATTGAAATTTTATGCAGAAACAAACAAATTCAAACAACAGATATCAATATATCTTAAGATCAACAAAAAAAAAAAAAAAAAAACAAGATTCATCAATTGAGATTTAGAAAACATTAAAGATAAACTTTACACAATAAGCTCATGGGTTCCCCTTTTTTCATATCCAACTTATCTCAACGACTCTCACCGGACATAATGGATTGAATCCACAACCTTTCGGGTTTCTTAACGCCCTTTTGACCACTAAGTGTATAAAACATAGAAACAAACAAATTGAAACATCTTAAGATCAACAGAACAAAAATCAAGATTCAAGCTAAAACAGAACAGAAATTCAAAGAACTGGGTTCTAATTCAAACATCAAACAAAATCACAAAAACTCATATACAAGAACATCAATATACCTGAAGCGCGGAGAGATTCTCCTTATAGAACTGGTCGACGGTATCCTTAACAAACTTATCATTAAAAGTAGAACAGATCTTCCCATCGATCAAGCAGCTCTTGATTTTGTTCCAATTCTTAACATTATTCACCCGTTTCTGCAGCCAGCCGGAGTAATCCCCGAGCCTATACTCTTTATAGCCCCGATCCGACAACACATTGCCGGCGCCCTTGTTCGTAACAACAAAAGCGAAAACGGTAAAGGAAAAGAGAACAACAATAAGAACAAACATGACCAAGAGATAAACCCACAGAAGCCAGGAGATTCTGCAGCAAGCGCCGAGGATTCCGGCGAGGGAGATCAGCATCAGGAAAACGCCGATTATGATCACGGGCTTGTCTAAATACTTTTCGCATTCTGTGCTTCCTTGCTTGCTGAGCCAAACGCCGGCCCAGAGGATCGGGATCGAGAGGAGGAAGGTTACGAAGTTGAGGATTCCGACGAGGTTGTTGCTGATTCGGCCCATTTTTGGCCGGATCGGAGTTGGGATTTGACGGCGGAGGGGAAATTGGGGGAGAAGAGAAGATGAAGAAGAAGTGAAAACGGCTTGAATTTTGAGCGGCTATATAATGTGGGTTTACGCGCTTTGAGGGTTTTGAAACTCGCTGTCGATGGCTGCCACGTGTACGGCTTGAATTTAAATTTGGGTAGCTCTTTGTTAGTTGGGTCAAAACTGACCCATTGTAATTTAAGATTTTATGTTAGAGGCTCCATCCCCAATAACATGTCTTCAAATTTTAAAATTTGGTCAAATCTTTTATAATTTTGAAGTAAAAAAATGAAAACTTTCAAAATGTCTTATTTAAGAAACGAACTCAAAAAAATGTCATCATTTTTTTTTTGTATTTAATGCATGTCCATTTGATTATTTTAAAAAATAAACTCTAAATAATTAAATGTATAATAGACTTAAATATTTCTGGCACTTTAAATTAATTTAATTTTTTATGCATTATTCCTAAAATTAAAATGACTTTTGTAACAACTATTCAAAAAATAAAGGGAATTGAAATTTCAATACGAAACAAACTTCTCTACATAATCCCATCTAATATAAACTTAAAATTCTCATTTAGAAAAAATTTAAATAAAAGACGGATGAAATATAGAAATTTGAATTTAATTTTTTTACCTTATTGTATGTACGTACGTATGCAACATAGAAAATCATCCCATGCCACCGAAATCAATACAACGGAGCATCGAAATGACACCTAACGCACCTGTGGACAACCAAAGGTCATTAAATACGAAAATCCCTCAAACCCTCTCTCCCTCATGGGATGCTCGTTCGTTGGAAGGAGATTAAACACGTGACGCACATGTTCCTGCCTCTATAGACAGACGCACGAGCGTACCAGTTGCAAGTCTCGTGAATGCATACCGCAGTAAATTGCGACTTGCTAGACTTTATGGTACTAAACTGGAAGCTTCTACTCAGTGCTAACTTACAGAGTGCTTCCTCTCAAGTCGTCCTTATTGAGAAACACTGCATCTGGCCCTAACAATGCATCTGAGCTGTACATATATGTACGCATGGTTGTTATTTCAGCTATTATGCAGTAGTCGGTATACCATCCGTTGCCAAACCCAATGAGCATCCACCGAACATCGCTATCTTCAATTAGATGTATAACCTTGCTTCTGACAAACCCCAATTTGTAAATGCATAAACTTTTGGAATCCTCGTTGAGTTCTAGAGGGTCACGAATGGATGAAAAGAGAGTTAGATATTGTGCATCTATTAGCCACGTCAAGTGACACGGTGTTGTAATTTGAGTACACATCGGTCGTGTCCCAACTCATGGAATGCAATGATAACCAGAATATTTTCCATTGAATAGAAGATTTGGCTTATGTGGAATGGAGAAAAGAACCCACAACGAAAATAAAATGGGAAAACAAATGGAAATTGCTAATGTTTTACTCAGACAAATGGTAGCCCAAGGAGCAAAAGGAATTTGTGAGATGAATATGGGTGTTACATGATTGATTTATGCCTAAATTCATGGGATATTTAGTTTTGTGAGATATTAATATTATTTTTAAATTTTTTTTATAAAATAGTGGAAGTTACTTTCTCCTTAATTCATGTAAAGTTAGAGTTAAACAAATAAATTTCAAATTGTTTCTTTTAATTTTGAGCTTTTTGCATTTATAGACCACTATAGAAAACTAATTGCAAAAATATCTTATTAGAGAACTAATTACAAATCTAGATTTCATTTTAACATTTTAAA
>JBBMEF010008955.1:0-22984 GCA_037832685.1 Sicyos baderoa | reverse complement strand
ATTTATTTATTTTGATTTTGGAAGTTGTTGAAAATTTATTTGTTAAAGTTGTAAATTGATATTATATTTATAGAATTGTTTATAAAAAAATATTTTGAATAAAGGTAGGACAAGATATAAAAGAAAAAAAAATAAAAAGTGAGAATAATATAATTTATGAAAAAAATTGAACGGGGAATAATTCCCCGCGGGGAATCCCCGCCCCGATCCCTGCAAAAAAAACTGGTGAATTTCGCGGAGACGGGGATCGATTTTGGTGGCGGTGACGGGGACGGAGAAGGCATTCCCTGACCCCGCCCCGCCCCTTGGACATCTCTAATTGATCACCATCGTGTGTTCACACGTGATGTAGCCAGGTACGCTTTCTGACTCCTTCATCTTTATACTCTCCAAACTCGCCGCGAAGAGTTTGGAGACGCACTTGCTTGGACTCGGTCGGCTCCTTTGTACACTTTCTCTAAAATGTATCATACTCCTTTTGAAGTTGTTTCTTTGGCTTAATTCGCCGTATAATTTGCGGTATCCGGCGGTTCTACGAAACTATCTTCGACCACACCTCCCATAGATCATAAGAGAAGAGCTTTCATATGAATGCTCCAATTCTCGTAATTCACCCTCGTCAATCGTGGTAGCGGCATTGAAACCATCACGTTCACTATGAGCTTTGATACCAATTTATAAAACTTCAATACTTCAAATAGAACAATCTTACTAGATTTTCGCTATCAAGATTGTAGAGACAAAACACTCGAAAATCAGCACACACTTTTCATTATTAATATTTAGACATACATATAGAAATGAGAATTTATCCTCGGCAACACATTCTATCTTTTGTATTATATTTGCACCATAATTTTTAAAATAATTTATTTATAGTACATAATTTTTATGAATAATAGAACACAACCAAGAATTAAATATAATATTTTATCAGTAAAGTGAGTTTTTAGTTTTTTCTACTAGAAATGAATAAATTTTGATTCCGTTTTATAAATGAAAATATTATAATCACTAGTTACAGCCAGGCATAAACAACTTTTAGTGTCACGATAGTTCCAACTTTTAGTCACGAGCTCGTGCAAGAATAAAGCTATGGTTAGCCGAGATTTAATATTCTAATCAATTACCTCTTTAATCAATCAAAACGCCTATTTAAAAGCCGAAACCATATCTTTGATTTATTCACCTTGGGAATTAGAGAGATGGTGTGGAGTTGGATATGGGTGGTGGGTTTGTGTCTGTTGGGTTATTGGGGATGGAGGATTTTCAACTGGATTTGGTTAAGGCCAAAGAGGCTCGAAAAGTTATTGAGACGACAAGGCCTCGTCGGAAACTCTTACCGCCTTCTCTTTGGAGACTCGAAAGACATTGCGACGGCCGTCCGCCGTGCGAGATCTCAGTCCATGCCCTTCTCTCATGATATTGCTTCACGCGCCACCCCTTCCTCTTATCTCACTATGAACAAATACGGTAATTTTATAATTACTAAGACTTCCGTTTGATAATCATTTTGTTTTTGATTTTTTGTTTAATTTTTTAAAAACAAATTTATTTGATAACTAATTTTAGTTTTTTTCTTAAAATTTTAAAGACATTTTTAAAATATTAAAAAAATTATAAAAACAAAAATAGTAGTTTTTAAAAACTAATTATATTTTTTTGTTTTTAAAAATACATGAAAAAATCAATAATAAATAATAAAAAACAAAAAAAAATCAAAATGAAATGTGATGTTTGAAAACAAAAAACCATTATCAAACATGTTTTTTGCTTTTTAGTTTTCAAAAACATAAAACTAAAATCCGTTATCAAACATATACGATTTTTATTTTTTAAAACAAAAAATAAAAAACTAGAAACAAAAAACAAAAAACGAAATGGTTATCAAACGGGTCATAAGTTATACAAAATGGTGCTAGAATTTTGTCGTTGTTGTTATCTTTAGCGTCTTTTCTATACGTTGTAGGTAAGGATTCTTTCTCGTGGGATGGTACCAAACCAATGGTGTATATCACAGAGCCTGAAAAAGTGCAGATCGTTTTTAGCCTAATGAATGATATTCGTAAGACAACATTTAATTTTCCCTATAAAAGAAAAAACGGAAATGGAATTATCACTCTTGAAGGAGCTAAATGGGCTAAGCACAGGAAGATCATGAACCCTGCATTTTATATGGAGAAGTTGAAGGTATATACTTCTTTCATATTCATTTTATATGCCTATATAGAACAACACAAACAAAACAATTCAACATTACTTACGTGAATATGAATGAGTAAACACCATTATTAAAGTAAAATCAAAGACTTGTGCTTAAATTTATAAAGATGATCAGTATCTGAAAAATATAAAATATAAAGCCTATAATAAAACTTTTGCGCGATATATTATCCCAATCTAGAATCTAAATAATTAAAAGGTAGGTAGATGGTCACCACGAATTGAACTCATCACCTTAAGCATCTCAAAACACTCTTTGAGTAATTGAGCCACTTCACGATGATTATGAAGAATTCAATATATAATTACTCATTTTTCATCCAAAAAGGTTGTCTTGTTTGTTTGAGGCTTGAAGTATTAATGTTCCTTTAAAAATTTAAGATTTGAAACTTTGCAAATGACATTAATTGTAAAATATTTTTTATATCATAAATTAGAATCTAGTGTCTTCATCCACAATTGTAAAAGGCAAAAGCTTGGGTTGAATATATATATCTCTACATAAATTGTTATGATATTGCCTAAGTTACTCATAAATTCTCATGATTTTGTTTTTTTATCGCAATTTAAAAATATCTCATATAATTGGAGATGTTTTGATCACTTAATTATATATTAGAAATATAGGATTTGTGGCAAAATCAACAACTTTAATACTAGGTACAAAAATAAATAAATTTCATGGCTTACAAAATGTTTTGAAATCACGACAGGCAATGTTTCCAGCATTCTCGAAGAGCTTTATCGAGATTGTTAACAAATGGGAAAAGGCAATTCCAGAAGAAGGGTATTGTGAAATTGATGTGTTTCCCGATTTGCAAAATATAGCTGCAGATGTGATTTCTCGGACGGCATTTGGTAGTAGCTATGAGGAAGGCAAAAATATCTTCGAGCTAATGAAACAATGGACTGTGCTATTCATGACTTACGCAATCAACCGTTTTAATTACGTTCCAGGGTGGAGGTAATATATATGTATATATGGAAATTTGTTATATATACCAACTTTAGAACCTTCTATAAGAATTATAGCACATTTTTATCAAAAATTCGTTTATACCTTTTGAGTGATTGAATTCAAGCGAACTCAATCAATAACTAAGTGATTGAACTCAATCCGTTTGTTAAGGTCACGTTTGATAACCATTTGGTTTTTTGTTTTTTGTTTTTGAAATATAAGCATATTCTCACTCAAATTTACTGCAATGTCTTCCATCATTCCTACAATATATCCATCTATATCCATATTTCCTTAAGAAAATAGGAGAATACTAACCAACTTTTTAAACAAAAAAAAAAAAGACTTACAAAAGTTTATTTTTGTTTTTAAAAGTTGGTCATTATCCTCCTACTTTCTTAAGGAAAAATTGATAAATTGTAGAAATGGTGGAAGACAATGTAGTTAATTTGAGTGAGAATAGACTTAAATTTCAAAAACCAAAAACAAAAAACCAAATAGTTATCAAACGGGGCCTAAGTGATTGAGCTCAACTGATTGAGTTCAATCAATAACTAGTGATTGAACTCAATCACACTCAATCACTCGACTACTTTCAGTTTTTTGGTATATATGCAATTATTTTCAGGTTTGTGCTATTTTAGCAATTTTTGTTATACATGAAAAATCTCCTATATATATATATTTATTTATTTAAATTCACTTGTGTGCTTCTAACTTGAAAATAAGATGATATACTTTTGAAGATGTCATTACTCTATAAACAAGATCGCCTAACTAAATTTTTGTTCAACTTTTTGATTGAAACTATTTTGTTCAAGTACTTAACTATCCATGCACACTTTGTTTTAGGTTTATACCAACAAAGTTAAATAAGGCTATGAAAGAGATCGATGAGAAAATAGAAGTTTTGGTTGGAGAAATTGTAAACAAAAAACAAAATGCCATGAGGAAAGGGGAAGCTCCAAATGATGATTTGTTAGGCATCCTTTTAGAAACCAATTCAAATCAAATTCAAGAGCACAAAAACAAGGAAGATGCTGGATTGAGTATCGAAGAAATAATTGTTGAATGCCGGATTTTCTATTTTGCTGGCCAAGAAACAACAGCTACATTGCTTGCTTGGACTATGATTCTACTCGGTCGATACTCCGAGTGGCAGGATCGAGCCCGAGCCGAAGTCCTTGAGGTTTTTGGTCATGATAAGAAACTGGATTTTGATGGTCTAAGTCGTCTTAAAATAGTAAGTAATAATTATTTTCCTTATATTATTTTTCATTGTTTTTTCTATAGAAAATTAAGCCTATAAATATTATTGTGTTAACGGATTTACTTCTTTTGTTTTCTACTTTTTCTAATCATTTTATTTTATTTCATTAAGCATATATACTACTCTTTCAATTTTTTTGTCTTGTTATTTACCATTTGCCTAATTTTTAAAGAATAAAATTGTGTTTAGAAAGCATAAAAAGTAGTTTTCTAAAATTTATTTTAATTTGATATTCTTTACTAAAAGTTCAAATGTTGTTATAAGATAGATTCAAACTAATATAAAGAAATTTGAGGTCAAAATGGTTTAATTTTAATAAATTAAATGATTATATAATGGAGCCTAAAAATATTATTTTACAAAATTAAAACATGTTTAGCAAAGTGTTTAGTTTTATATACGGCAATTATTTCAAATGTAGTTTCGGAGTTCTGGTTTGTAAGACTCTTAAAATATTGTGATATTTTTTTCGCTCCACAATTATTTCAAATGTAGTGTTTTTATGTCAAAATTAGTATATGATATTTAAATCTTATATGAAGCAGAAACTTTGGTCTAATTTTTTTTTCGGTTGTTTTTTATGTATTTTACAAACTTTACCCAACTAAAAAGAACATGTTTCTATTTATGAAATTTAGCTTTAAAATAAATGCTTTCTTATGAAAAATAAAACCTATCTAAGAAAATTGAAAAGAAAATTTTGCACGTATAGCAAAAAATGGTAAAATATTTTCGTCCATAGCTTAAAATCAAAACTAATTCATTTGTATCAGAAAATCTAAATTGACTTCTATCACTAGTTGAGTTTTATTGGTGATAGAATTAAATTGAGTTTTTATCACCAGTAGAACTTAATTAGTGATAGAATTTTTTTTTACTATAAATGAATTATTTTGGAAATTGTGCTATAAATATAATACAAGAGATAGAATGTGTTGTTGATGATAAATTTTCACAAACAAAATTTAAGAAAACATATAAAAAAAAAAACCTAAAGTTAATCTTTTTACTTGATGTTTCTTTAAGCTGCAAAGCTTGAAAGTATGGCTTTATATATGTATATCTTTTTATGTTGATGACAGGTAAATATGATACTAAATGAGACTCTGAGATTATATCCTCCAGTTCCATTGTTAATTCGAGATATTCATAAAGAAACGAAGTTAGGAAATAAGACATTACCAGTTGGAGTATTAATATGCATTCCAATTTTATCCATCCACCAAGATCCTAAAATATGGGGCGAAGATGCAATGGAGTTCAAACCAGAAAGGTTTTCGGAAGGGATTTCCAAAGCAACAAACAACCAATTGGGGTTCCTTCCTTTTGGTTGGGGTCCCCGAATCTGTATTGGTCAAAACTTCGCGATGATTGAAGCAAAGATAGCAATATCAATGATTTTGCAGCGATTCTCTCTCCATCTTTCTCCGTCTTATACTCATGCTCCTATCTCAAATATCACCATTCAACCACAACATGGAGCTCATTTTATCCTTCGTAAGCTTTAAGAATGATCAAGGCTTGTATTCAATTTTAATTTCCTAGTTTCTTCTAGTATTTACACATCATTTACTACTATTATAATTTGATCTCTATGTTGTTCAGGAACTGAATAAATTAATTATTACTACAAGTTTTAATGTACTACTTCAAAATGGTATAAAAATGTTTATTAAAAAATGTCCAAAAATTCACTTCCAATATGTTAAAGAACAACTTAAACAACCTGGTGGATCAATCGTTAGATAAAAATGTAAATGCTTTGAGGAGTTTTGAGCTTCCTCTCAGACCCGGTTTGATAACCATTTGGTTTTTGTTTTTTATTTTTTGAAATTTAACTATATTCTTACTTAAATTTTCTATAATGTATCAATCTTTTCTTAAGAAAGTATGTGCATACTAACAAACTTTTAAAAGCAAAAACAAATTTTTTGAAGGTACTTTTTTTTTTCTTTCTAAATTTTGGTTTGATTTCTACAAATATAAGTAAGATGTAGATGTCCAAGTAAGAAAAAAGATAAAGTAAAATAAGTTGTTGTAGGCTTAAATTTGGGCTGTTAACGGAAGTGGACCAAATGAGGAAAATTAATGCACGCGTGTCCATGTTTGAAAGTTTTTGCAAAAGTAGACTACCGTTTATTTTAAGAAAATTCATCTTGTTGTGAGAATACAAAAATACCCTCTACTATAAACAACATTTATTAAAATAAAAAAACATTAAATTTTCAACAAAAGAAAACTCACAAAATCGTGAGTGCTTTTCACCTCTATTTTCAACCCATGGTCAATAACGTTTTTTTTTTTTATAAAAATTAAAAAAAAAATTATATGAGATATATTATTTCTTTGTTTTGATTATTGTTTTGATTTTCGCAAATATATTTAAAAACTTTCAATCATATATTAATAAATAAATATGTAATTTTTTATCATAATTATTTTTCTAATATCGACTAAATGAAATAATTTGTGTAATATATTAGTAATTTTAAAATATTTTAAAATATTTTTTTATTAGGTATGTAAAGTATCTTATTAATATTGTATTTTATGATTAATATATTTTATATATTTATGTGTATTTATCTTATGGATTACTAATTTATCATATTATACTTATTTGTATTGTTTATTGATTATTTTGACAATAATTTTACTATAAATACAAATATATCTAATTTTATAACTTCTATAGCTAAGAAATTAAAGATACTAGACAACCCAAAAAACTCTATAAATGAAAAGAAAAGCAAAGTATTAATCATTAATATTGTATTATAAATACTCAATAATACTAGTATTAATTATTAATACGGTATTATAAATACTCATCAATACTAGTATTAATTATTAATATTAAATTATAAATATTCATTAATACTGGTATTAAACATTTATACTATATTGTAAATACTCATTAATATTGTATTATACATATTCAATAATACTAGCACTAAATATTAATATTGTATTATAAATACTCATTAATATTAGTATTAAACATTAATATTGTATTATAAATATTCAATAATACTACCATTAAACATTAATATTGTATCATAAATACTAGTATTAAATATTAATACTGTATTATAAATATTTAATAATACTAACATTAAACATTAATGTTGTATTATAAATACTCATTAATACTAGTATTAAATATCAATATTATTTATAAATATTTAATAATACTAGCATTAAACATTAATACTGTATTATAAATACTCATTAATATCATATTAAACATTAATAATATATTATAAATATTTAATAATACTAGCATTGAACATTAATATTTTATTATAAATACTCATTAATATTAGTATTAAATATTAATATTGTATTATAAATTCAATCCGTTCATTAATAAATTAAATTAGTTTGCTAATAACATTTAATCAATCTCCTAATAGATTCAATCTCAATTCTTCAATCAATTCACTTATAGATTCAATCAATTCACTCAAGCAAAGGGTAAGACCGAAATTTAAAAAAATAAAATCAAGATGGGTTATAAATGAAATATTTTAAGAAAAATAATATAATTATAATATGTGGCCTAAAAGTATCTATCCATAACAATTTTCCTTTTAATTATAGCATTTTTTTTTTTTTTTTACAATTATGTTCTCAAAGACTTGAAGGCTATCTATAGAAAAATAATTGAAGGCTATAATTCAAAACAGATTGAAATCCATCCACTGAAAATCATTAAATGGACATTTAAATTATATTTTCGAAAAGATTAAAGATTAATTTTTAAAATCAAATGTCAGATGACTATGATGTTAAATTAGATTATCACAAAACAATTACACATAAATCAACATGCTACCAACCCTCTTGAAATGATGCACATCAACTAAATAAAGGATTTTATCTAAATTGTTCATATTTAACACACACAACTAGAAAAATATCATATACACGAGATTTTTATGAGATTACAACACAAAATATTTTAATATTTATCATGATAATCATATACAACTTTATTGTTTCGATAAGTTTAACTTGATTGAATGCATGAGTTTATCTTTGAAAAAAATGTTATAATTGTAAGAAACATCATTAAAAGTAGTTATGTAGGGAAAAATCCATTTTATTATTCAAGTACAACATTTAGTGAAGGGAGATTTGAACGTAATTTAATCGCGCGATTACTAGCCTTATACAAGAGCGTCATTAGAACTCTGATCTTATTTACAACTTTAGTGTCTTTTTTATATAATTTATCTTGTTTTTCAAAGGTTTGATTTTTTTATAAAAATTAAAATAAAAAAAAAAAAAAAAAAAAAATGTGTAGGTAAGGATTCCTTCAGGTGGGATGGTAGAATTCCAAGAGTGTACATCACAGAGCCAGAACAATTACAGATTATTTTCTCTCTCATCAATGATATTCGTAGACTAATTTTATGGGCTAAGCACAGGAAAATCATCAACCCTGCTTTTCATATGGAGAAGTTGAAGGTATGTCTTCTAATTTCAGCCATCCATTTTACATACTAATCTACATGAAATTTATCTTTATTATTGGTTGGTGATAAAATTTAATTTTTTATTACGGATAGAAATTAATTTTGATTTTTCTATTACAAATGAATTAGTTTTGATTTTGTCTTATATATGAAAATATTTGACATAAAATTCATATTAATGGAGGTGTTGTCCCCTCCTTATAAATCCAAGATCTTTCTCTCATCTTAGTAATGTAGGATACTTTGTTTACCCAACAAACTCGTTTACTATAATTCTACACCAACAATATTCAACTATATTGCTAAGTCAAAGAGCTTGATTTTGATAACCAACCTGAGTTGTTGCTCATCGACATCAAACTATTCCTCCGACGAAGACGTTATGGGTTCAAATTTCCTATACCCCAAATTTCCTCTCCTCTAACCACCTTTTTAAGTTCTTAAAATTATAGCGACTAAATTTTAAATTTTTCCAATCTTAAATTTATATAGACTAAACTCTAATTTTTTTCGAACTAGAGTCAAACTTATTATTTATCCACTAGAAAAGAACTAATTCATTGTTCAACTTTTTATGTTGAAACTATTTTGTTTTGAGTTAGCTATTTCATTGCACACTTTTTAGGCACATACCAACCAAGTTAAACAAGAGTATGAGAGAGATCGATGACATAATTCAAGATCTCATTCGAGGTATTATTGTAAGCAAAAGACAAAATGCTATAAAGAAAGGTGAAGCTCCCAATGATCTGTCAAGCATGCTCTTAGATTCAAATTCAAATTATGTTCAAGAACACAAAAACAAGGAAGATGTTGGAATGAATATTGAAGAAGTAATTAGTGAATGCAGACTTTTTTATTTTGCTGGCCAAGAAACCACAGCTACATTACTTGCTTGGACAATGATTCTACTTGCTCGATACTCCGAGTGGCAGGATCGAGCACGAGCCGAAGTCCTTGAGGTTTTTTGTAATGAAAAGAAATTAGATTTTGATGGTCTAAGTCGTCTTAAAATAGTAAGTAATAACTATTTTCCTCATGTTAAGGTTGATTGTTTTTAGTTTTAGAAAATTAAACATATTTAAACTACTCCCCTATATGCATTTAACTTCTTTTTGTTATCTTTTTGTTTTCTTCTATATATCCAAAAACATATATAAGTTTTGAAAATTACTTCATAATCATTTTATTTTTGTTATTTTTGCTTCGTTTAGTCTATATATACTACTTAAATTTATACGCTTTGGTGTTTATTATTCTATTATCTACCTTGTACCAGCTATTTTTCAAAAATAAGATCATGTTGTATAACAAAAAGGATTTTTCATGTATAATAAAAATTGGCTACAAAATTCCATCTATAGTACAAAACTGAAAATAATTGCATATATACTAAAATTCTGAGTGATTGAACTCAATCGAACTCAATCAATAACTAGTGATTGAACTTAATTAGTTGAGTTCAATCACTTAACAAATTGATTGAGTTTAATCACTAGTTATTGATTGAGTTCAATCATAAAAAATTTAGTATAAACAATTTTTTGATAAAAATGTGTTATAACTCTAATAGAGGGCCCTAAAGTTGATATACACAACAAATTTCCTATAAAATAAAGTAAATTTCAAAATTTACTTTTTATTTTGAGAATTTAGTTAAGAAAATAAATGGTGTCAACGGATGGATGGGAAAGCCAAAAGAAATTGTAGTGTGTAAATTTTAAACATTATGATCTTCCTACTACAGCCCTGAACTTTAAAACTTTCCTCTGAGTTGTTTATTATTATTATTATTATTATTATTATTTTTGTATTTATCTTTATTTACCTACTTTACACAACTTACAAAAGAATTTTACGAGAAATGATAAATAAAAAATAAGGTCAAACTCGAAATTCAAATGATTTCTTTAATGTTCAAAAAAATTTCACTAATACTTCTTGAACTCTAAAGTTTGATATAGTATGATTTTATTTATGTTTTTTTATGTTTGTCGTAACAGATAAGTATGATACTAAACGAAATTTGAAGGGCCTGTTTGATAATGATTTTATTTTTTGTTTTTTGTTTCTAATTTTTTATTTTTTATTTTTGGTTTTTTGTTTTGAAAAATAAAAACAGTATAAGTTTGATAACTCATTTCAGTTTTCTATTTTTAAAAACTAAAAACCAAAAAACATGCTCGATAACTGTTTATTGTTTTCAGATTTCACTTTTCACTTGACTTTTTTTAGTTTTTTACTATTTATTCTTAATTCTTTGATATTTTTTTAAAAACAAAAATCAAAACATTGTTTTTAAAAGCTACTTTTTTTTTTTTTAGTTTTTATAATTCTTTTAATATTTTAAAAATGTTTTTAAAATTTTAAAAACAAAATCTAAAGTTGGTTATCAAACGAACCTGTTTTTAAAATATTAAAAACAAAAATTGAAAACAAAAAATGAAATAGTTATCAAACGGGGCCTAAGATTATAGCCTCCAGTTAGTTTGGTAATTCGAGACATGCACAATGAAACAAAGTTAGGGAATCTGATATTACCAGTTGGAGTATCAATAGGCATTCCAGTTGTAAGCATACACCAAGATCCAAAGATATGCGGCGAAGATGTAATGGAGTTCAAACCAGAAAGATTTTCAGAAGGGATATCCAAAGCAACAAACAACCAATTGGGCTTCCTTCCTTTCGGATGGGGTTCTCAAGGCTTGTATCAATTTTGGCCCTAAATAAAACTCCAATTTTAATTTAGTTTCATCTACTACTATCATTTCATCTCTATATATAATTATTCCTTTTTTTTTTTTTACGTCCGTGACTGTCCGGGCCAGCTTGCTTGCACTTACACAAGTGCACCTTTTAATTAATGTCACGGGGCATACTGTCTGACCCTAGGAAACTCGTAGGTATTAATTTAAAATTAATTTCTAGGTAGGTGGCCACCATGAGATTTGAACCCATCACCTTATGCACCCCAAGTCCCTCTATGACCAATTAAACTACTCCATGATGGTTTATATATATAATTATTCCATATTCTATGTTAGTGAAGCAAACATCATTTTTAAAATCATGCACGAGTGGAAGGAGTATCCTATTATTTACAATTGTCCATAAATTCACATCCAATTTGTTCAGGAACAACTTAACTTAAGCGGGTGGCGTTCTATATCCTTAGGTAAAACGTACATAATTTAAGATAGCAAAGCAACTTACTCACTATTTGAACCATATTTTTATTTTATTTTTAAAAATTAATTTGATTGATGGAGAAAAAAATGTAAAAAAGTAAGAATATATGATCTTAAAAATAAAATACATGAATCTCAAACATGCATTTTATCTGAATCTAATTAAAATAAAATACATAAATCTCAAACTTTATATAGACACGAGGTCCAAGTATAGGCTCGAATTATTGCCACTAGCAATCCTAGATGACAAAAGAACAAGTTGGAAGAGTGCTAACCCTCCAAATGAGAGTAAACTATAAATAAATAGGAACAAATTAGATTATTAATTTAAAATTGAATCGATTAGGAGAACTTTACGGAAAAAAATATATTTGAGAAAGGATATATAAAATAATAATAATAATAATAATAATTAGGGGTGCACACTAACTCAAGAAACATTAACCAACCCAATCCAAATTGTCAGATTGGGTTAGGTTGAATACATAAATAGGTTGGGTTAGGTTGAATACATAAATAGGTTGGGTTAGGTTGAAAATCATGAAATTTTCATGGGTTGTGGTGGGTCAAGGGTTGACATAAATCAACCCAACCCGACCAACCCGAATTTCATATTTAGTTTTAAAAAATATATATTTTTACTCATAACATAATTATTATGTTATTTAATTATTTATATTATATGTTGCATATTTATTTTATTTAATTATTATTGTTAAACTTTTATTTTTTAATATTTTTTAAATCTATTGATAACGTTTTGAAGTCAGATAAATTTGAATTTTGCACTAATAATAAGGGTGTAACTTATGCTTATATTAATCCTAAATTTCTAGGAATCGAAAAAGAGGCGTTAGAAATTGTTTATTGAGTACATTGCTTATGAAGCTTTTTAAATTTTAGCTTAGTTGTAAATTATGAACTCGATAACCCAACCCGAAAATAAAAAATTGGGTTGAGTTATTATGTCTTTAATTAAATTGGGTTGGAGAATTGACCAACCCAAATTTTTGGGTTGGGTTGAAAATCACCTCAACCCAACCATATTCACCCCTAATAAAAGAAAACAAGAGACTGTTTATGAGCCAAACTATAACACTTTTTCAAGTTAAATCACAAATTTAGTCCAAAATTTTGAATGTTTCTATATTTGGTCACAAATTTGCAAAATAACTAAAATACACAACTAAACATCTAGACACACAAACCCAAAAGATGACACACCATTCAAATTAAATCCAACGTTTAAAACATGGGTGAAAAAACTCAAAAAAAAAAAAAAAACATGGGTAACCACGTTTAAAACATGGGGACATAGACATAAAAATCCAAGAAAAAAACAAAAGAGAGTGGAAAAATGGTATTTAATATAAATATATAAAGACAGGCAGTTTAAAGTTTGCAAAAATCTAAGTGGTAAAAAAAAAAAAAAGGTTGGGGAGATTTAGAGAAATGGTGTTGAATTGGATATGGGTTGTGGGTTTGATTGTGTTTGGCTATTGGGTTTGGAGGACTCTGAACTGGATTTGGATTAAGCCGAGGAGGCTGGAAAAGTGCCTGAGAGAGCAAGGCCTCGCCGGAAATCCTTACCGGCTTTTCTTTGGAGATTCCAAAGAAATTGCGGCGGCGATGCGGGACGCAAAATCGCAATCCATGAGTTTCACTCATAATATTGGTTCACGCGCCACTCCTTACTATCAGAACACTATCGACAAATACGGTAATTCTCTTTTTCTTCTCCCATTCTTGTTTACATATGGATATTATTAGAAATGTTCATTTTTCTTACTTGTTAAGGATTATGCATTAAAAAGAGAAGATATTGTCAATTAGTTTCGAGGTATTAGAACCTCATATTCTCTAATAGTACCGAAGAACAGTAAAAGTTCACCTTGATGGATAGTGAATCGAGACTAAAAGGTGAGTGAGTAGAAAAAGTCGTGACTACAGATGAAAAATGTATTCTAATCCCGTTTTTAATTTATTTTATTTTTTAAATGAAGATTGATAAAACTTTAGAATTAAAAGTTAATTATTATTTAAAAAGTTTAAAAGTTAAACCATTTATCAAAAAAAATTATTAAATAAATTTGAATTAAAAAATTAATATAAAATAATTCTATTCCCGTTAAATTACTCATTGGGAATCCATCCTCATCGAATTTAGCAATAAATATGGTAACTTACTTTATCTTATAAATATTAGATGATTAATATTTTATATACGAATCTTCATTGAATTTTAACTCATTTTTATTGAACCATGTTTCTGCTTGAAAATCTTACAAATGTGGTATTATCTAAAAATGATATATTAAAATAAACAACAACAAAAAATAGGGAAAATTTTCTTTTTAGTCATTTACCTTTTGGATGAAATTTTATTTTAGTCTCTAGGTTTCAAAATCTAATACTTTAACCCCCGTTTGATAATCATTTGGTTTCTTGTTTTTGGTTTTTCAAATTTAAGCCTATTTTCTCTCAAATTTCTTACCATTTGTTTCATCCTTTCTATCTTGTATACATTTTTCCTTAAGAAAGTAGGGGAAGACCAACCAACTTTTAAAAACAAAAAAAGTAGCTTCCCAAAGTTTGTTTTTATTTTTAAAAGTTGGTTAGTATTCTCCTACTTTCTTAAAGAAAGATTGATAAATGATAGGAATGATGGAGCACATTGTAGTAAATTTGAGAGAGAATACGCTTAAATTTGAAAAACCAAAAACAAGAAACCAAATGGTTATCAAACGGGGCCTTAGTTTATAATATTTGAATAATACTCCATATTGGTCCTTGAGGTAACAAAATTGTTAGTGACATAACGGAATATTGACTATGATAATGACTAGACTAGTTTTAAACTCACTCCATTGATGATGTGGTAATATTATAATTTATTTTTAATTAAAAAACATAATAAAAATTAAAAATTAAAACCCATATAAATAAGAAACATTTGTTAGGATTTTGACCCAAATTTTATGAATTTGTTTAAAGATTTAGGAATCTACCAACAATTAATCTCATCGTTTTTAAAAATTAATAGAAATCTGGTGAAGAATGGGGATTCGAAATGGGTCATACGTGTTCCCAACAATTTATTTGGGTTGATTCATTTAAACGGTTCATATTCTTCTTCTTGTCCCGCTTTATTACTTTTGGAGTTTGACCTCTCACCTTCCCAACGCTGGGGAGATCTGGAACCTTACGGATGGATAAAGAATAAGATGAGAGGCGCTGAAGAAATCTCGAAAATATTAATTTGGCAAAGAATAAGATGAAAATAGAGAACCATGAGGGAAGAATAAGATGAGAACCACTATTGGTTTGAAAAATAAAAGTTGAACAAGTTTTAGATGAATTGAAAATGTTTTTTGTTTCAAAATAAATTTTTTAAGTTTGAAAATGAAAAGTCTCTAGATTCTTTTTATTTAATAATAAAATTTTTACTAATGTGTTTCTTATTTATATGAGTTTTTAATTTTCTATTTTTATCATGTATTTTTTATTAAAAATAAATTATAATATAATCACATCATCAATGTAGTGAGTTTAAAATTAGTCTAGTTATCATCTTAGATGACATTATATTATGTCATTAACAGTTGTGTTATCTCAAGAACCAAAATGGAGGATTATTCAAATGTAAGGGACTAAAGTGTTTGATTTTAGAACCTAGGAACCAAAATGAAACTTTATTCAAAAGGTAGGGACTAAAAATGAAGTTTCTAAAAAAGAACCAATTTTTTTCAAAACCAATCTTAAATTAACTCTTTCAAAATTTAAAATTTAAAAATATAAACATACCAAATATAAAATTGTAAATACAATATAAACATAAACCTAAGTTAATACAAATATTTATAGAAATTAAACCAAAACACACGAAAAATGCACAGAAAATTGTTGTGCCAGATAACCAACCCAGAAAGCATAATTGAAATTTATCAAAAACAGTCAATTAATAAAATTAAAAATTAAAAAAGAAACGAAAAACAGAAAACAACCTTTTTTATTAATTGGAATTTAGTAGATTTTCTTCTTTTTTTTTTTAATCTCAATTGAGAAAAATTGTTTTAAAACTTAGAAACAAAGAAAAAGAGAATATACAAACACGTTTTTTTTTAATGAAAAACAAAAACAAGAACGTTGTCTGATCCTAAATATTTTGGTATAAAGGTTATTACAATAGTTTTTACGAACTACTACATGACGAGTAACTCAAAAATTTGATTTGTTTTTCTTTTTTAGATTACAATAATTGAAGGATGGGGAACTTGAACGCTTGACCATTTGATCATCAAGTGTATACTAATGTCGTTAAGCTACTGTTCTTGTTGGTCTCAAAAAATTGATTTGATGAATGTATAGATTAGGCAATTTGGCCAACAATAGCATAGTTCTATTGACATCTTGTATGACCTAGTAACCATGAGATTACAGGTTATATTTTTGTTAAAAAAATCTCTATTTTACCATTTTTATAGACAACCTATCATTCTCTAATGATGGAAGTCCATCAATTTACTATTGATTGAATCGTCAAAGGTTTTAGTTACTTTTCAAAATGCTTATTAATCAGTAATTGATTCTATCGCCCTCTATTGATAGAATTTGATATCTATTTACTATTAATTTTAAAGGTTCTAGTTACTTTTCAAAATACTTATTTATTAATAATTGATTCTATTGGCTCCTATAGATGGAATCTATCCATCTCTATTGATAGAAGTCTATCAATTTATTATTGATAGAGAAAGGAAAAAGAAGTCTAATCTGAGCAGATGATTTAAAAGTAATTGGATCATATCAGTAGTCTTTTGATTTTTTTAATAAGCCTATTTTCATTTTTTGTTATGTATGCAAATATTTTCATTATTATACTATTCATATAATATTTGAAACCTTTGTCATATACATGCAAAATACCCTACAGATTATTTATTCATCATTAAGTTTGAATTGAATCAAAGTTATATTTATATATATAGGTAAGAATTCATTTACGTGGGCTGGCCCAACTCCAAGAGTGTACATCACAGAACCTGAACAAGTGAATACTGTTTTCACTCTCATAAATGATCTTCGTAAGACAATTTCTTTTTCCATTAAAAGAAAATATGGAGGTGGAATCGTCTCTCTTGAGGGACAAAAATGGGCTAAGCACAGAAAGATCATCAACCCTGCATTTCATATGGAGAAGTTAAAGGTATATTACTTCTTTCGTTCACTTCTTTTTTCGATCCCGCATGTGAACGTATGATCAATTTTGAGAAATACCTAAACCTTCTAATTTTTTATTTACTTTGCATCAAATTCTAGATAATATCTAACAATTATCTTAATACGGTTTCTAATAAATTTTAGAGATTATCTAAAGTTATATTAATCAATTCTACGAATATTTTAATGATATTTATTTTTGACACTTTCCCTCAAATTAGAGTATATAAAATGTACATGACCAACCTGAAAACAAAGTTATTGAATATCGCACACACGGATCCTACATTTGATATCGATTATACATGTGAATCAAATATATAATAAATAAGTTGCAGCACACGAATTGCGTGGTTTTCACAAATTGTCAAACTGTCGTCAATCACACCGCTGAATAGAGTATACGACAAATATGATATACTATTGTCTATTGCATCACATAAATCACGTGGATTTTACGAATCGTTAGATAACCCATAATAACAATACCCACCGTCTTGTTTATACAAATTACCCTACACAAGCCGCATGATAACATTTCTAATACAATAATAATATTTCTAATACAATAATAACATTTCTAATATCATCATAAATTTTTAAAAGGTTTAAACTTTCAGGTTTCCTATTAATTAGTTTTCAAAAATATATATAAAATATTAAATCCGAAAAGATCTAACCAATTTTAGACAATATTTAACAAATATTTTAATAAGTTTTAGAAAATATCTAATAATATTCAAATTCTAAAACAAATAAATCCTAGAGATTATTTTAATAATATTTATTCCTAATAAATTATGAGAATATTCTGACAAAATGTAATTTTTAGTGACTTCTTTTTATTTTGTAGATCTTTTTTTAGCTTCCACCCTACTAAGAATACAAGTTCCCCATAGTCAATGCTAAACAAAAATATTGATGCTGTATCAAATAATTAAGACCGAGTTTGATAATTATTTGATTTTTGAAATTTAAGTTTATAATAACTATTTTACATCATCTTTTTTCTTATTTGGATATCTACGTTCACGTAGAAACCAAATTAAAATTTAAAAGAAAAAAAAAAAGTAGTTTCAAAAAGCTTGTTTTTGAATAGAAAAATATTTTTGTTTTTGTTTTTGTTTTTGTTTTTACAGATGATGTTTCCAGCATTCTATAAAAGCTCTTTGGAGTTAGTAAACAAATGGGAAAAGGAGATTCCTGAAGAAGGGAGTTGCGAAATAGATGTGTTTCCGGATTTGCAAAATATGACTGCGGATGTGATTTCTCGAACTGCGTTTGGTAGTAGCTATGAAGAAGGGCAGAAGATTTTCCAGCTCTTGAAACAATGGGTTGTGTTGTTGATGACATATGTAATGAAAGGAGTTAGTCACATTCCTGGCTGGAGGTAACTTTTCATATTCTCTCTTTTGATGTGCACTAATTCTAAACCATCGAGAATCATTCTCCCATAATCACATTTTGTCATAACTTTTTTCTTTTTTATTTCACTTATAACTACTTTAATTTTTATTCATCAACAACTAATTTTCATTAGCTCCGAACTCACTATTTTATTGTTTCCACAATTAGTCTATTTATCCCAAATTCAAGTAACAGTTTAGGAATTTTTCATGTATAACAAAAATTGACTAAAAAATTGCATCTATAACACAAAAATGAAAATAATTGCATATATACCAAAATTCTGAGTGATTGAACTCAATCAAACTCAATCAATAATTAGTGATTGAACTCAATCAGTTGAGCACAATCACTTAACAAACTAATTGAGTTCAATCAGTAGTTATTGATTGAGTTCGATTGAGTTCAATCACTCAGAATTTTGGTATAAACGAATTTTTTGATAAAAATATATTATAATTTTAATAGAGAGCCCTAAAATTGGTATACATAACAAATTTCCTTACAGTTTTCTGCATTATTATTATCTTCATCTAAAATACATATAATTATTCTTCTCGATAATCATTTTTCTACATCTTCCTATAATTATTATCATTTTTCTTGGCCCAACTCACTCCTAAGAGATCTTAAAACAAAGAAAACATATCTGGAAGACTCAAAATATCTTCCATTTAGGTGCCCCTCGAAGACCAATACAATAATATTGATTTATTTGACTTGAAAGAAACTAATTCTTTCTTTTTACTATCCTTTGTTAGAAACTATTTAATTTCATTGAGTTAATTATTCCATAATTGTACACTTTTTAGGTTTGTACCAACCAAGTTAAACAAGAGTCTTGAAGATATTGATGAGAGAATACTAGACTTGGTTTGGGGTATTGTAAGAAAAAGACAAAGTGCAATGAGCAAAGGGGAATCTCCTGGGGAGGATTTGTTAGGCACTCTTTTAGAATCAAATTCAAATCAAATTCAAGACCACAAAAACAAAAACAAGGAAGATGTTAGAATGAGTATCGAAGATGTGATTGCTGAATGTAGGCTTTTCTATTTTGCTGGCCAAGAAACCTCAGCTACATTGGTTACTTGGACAATGATTCTACTTGGTGGATACCCCGAATGGCAAGATCGAGCACGAGCCGAAGTCCTCGAGGTTTTCGGTCATGATAAGAAATTGAATTTTGATGGCCTAAGTCGTCTTAAAATTGTAAGTTATATGATCTTGTCTTTTTTTGGCTATCTAATTTTCTATAGATTTTTAAGAAGAAAAGACAATTTTTGTTTAGAATTAAGGTCTGTTTGCTAATTATTCGGTTTTAATTTTTAAAATAAATATGGTTTTTATCTATATTAACAACTTTTTACCATTGTTTTTTTAAAAGGAAAAAGATAGTAGGTTGATAATTAAATATAGTTCAAAAACTTATTTTTATTTTATTTTTAATTTAGTTAACAAATTTAAGAGAAATTTTAATTTTGTGAAATCAAATGATTATTGAATGCCACATTAAAAAATAGGTTTTCAAAAAATTATGTTCGTAGATTTTCTTTTTTTTTATTAGATTTATTAATAGATATATAGATCAAATTAAATATGCCATAAACATATTATAAAAAAAAAAAAAAAAATCACTCGAGCATACTTATTGAACAAATTAGGTTTAACACTCCAATCTACTTTACACCTTTAATGTTGTGTCTCTCTCAAACAAAAATACATGTTTGTGAATGGCTATAAAACATTGCTTTTGTTTCTTTTCTTGAAGTTCAATGTTTTCAGTTGTCACATAGTTTTGATAGCCATTTTGCATTGATGTATCTTTTATATATTAATGTTGTAACAGGTAACTATGATACTAAATGAGGCTCTTAGGCTATACCCTCCGGTTGGTATGATATCTCGAGAGATTCACAAGGAAACAAAGCTAGGGAATCTCACATTACCCGTTGGAGTAACCGTATGCATTCCAATTGTATGCATCCACCAAGACACTAAAATATGGGGAGAAGACGCGAGCGAGTTCAAACCAGAAAGGTTTTCAGAAGGGGTTTCCAAAGCAACAAACAATCAATTGGGGTTCCTTCCTTTCGGATGGGGTCCTCGAATCTGTGTCGGTTTAAACTTCGCGATGATCGAATCGAAGGTAGCAATCGCCATGATCTTGCAACGCTTCTCTTTCCAGCTTTCTCCATCTTATACTCATGCTCCTTTCTCAAACATCACTATTCAACCGCAACATGGAGCCCATCTCATTCTTCATAAGCTCTAACAATTATTAACCAACTTTTGTTTGGCCTTGAATAAAACTCTAATTTTAATTCCACCTAGTTTCCTTTATAGACTATAAATTACATGTTTTCTCGTGAAAAGTTTTAGTACTATGAAAGTATTTACATTTGTCACTCGCTATCATTTTAAATATGATTGTCTATGTGCTTCGTTTGCGCTTGATATTTAAGAATGGATGATATTATTAAGAAATTCCAAAAACTCTTGCCAAATGCTAAATTAGGTAATTGTGTGGCTGTTAAACTTGACTAATACACCAAGATACCTTGTTTGAGTAGGCAAGGGTTAATGTGATTATGATTCATATCAAGTCTAGAGTGAAGTTAAAGTTCTAAACACAAGAACCTTGACATTTATGTTTCTTTATTCATCATGGTTTTTTCACGAGGGTGATAAGATAATGAAGTTAAATTTTACTCACATTTCTTTTTTGTTAGGGTTGGGTTCCTCCAAAGCTTCGTAATTTATAATTAAAAACATTCATTTTTCCAATTGTAATTTGTAATTAAAAATATTAATTGATTCGGTTGTAAACTAATAATGATATATTATTTTATTTACTAGTCAAAAGTCCCCTCTATGTCACCAAGTTTCTTCACCAAATTTTGAGGCATACTCATAAGATTCTTGTCGGAACTCCATTTGCGTCGTTGTCGAGCTCTAGTTCGCGTGTAGAACCACAACTTCGATTGACGAATCTCGCCTGCTTTTCGCGGCTTTTGTGAGAGAAAATGGGGTTCCACCTCAAAACCAATTGGTTTTGAGGTGGAACTCCATATTCTCTAACATGGTATCAGAGTCCATAAAACCCAAACGGGTATTCGATCCAATAAAATGAAATTGAGATCCGATTCAAGATTGGTGAGCCCAAAAGAGGCACCATCTTGAGGGGGCATGTTAGGATCTCACAAATATCCCACATTGGAAAGTGGGAGAGCCCAACATCAACATAAAAGAAATATGGGTTACTCCCCTCATTGCCAATTGGTTTTGAGGTGGAACCCCATATTCTCTCACAGCTTTGCTCGCGAGCGAGAAACCCATTCTCATTTTGATCTCCAAATCGTCGATCTAAATTACTCAAAATTGACTCCAATTTCTAGATGTGAGAGTACCTAAACTTGAACCCCTACTTGTATGCATGATGATCGAAGTTCGCTAACACCTCATCTACAACTTGCCTGCCCTAAAATGAAAATGAAACTATTTACAAAAATACGCTTCACTTGTGTTTAGTATTACCGTATTGATAATTAATACAGTATTCATAATTATTTTTTTATTATGAGATATAAATCTCACAGAACTATATATTATAATAATATAGACTTACATACTATTAATACCATCTTCGAAGCAATAACTGAAGAGTAGTTAAAGTTGTTTTAACTAAGTTGGTTAAGTTTGTAATTAGTTAAGTTTGTTTGAAGGTTGTTTTAACTACCAAAACAAACTAACAATATTAACAAACTTATAACTAACCATTAGGTAAATAATACAACTAATTAGGCTTAATCATCTTATAATCACCCATTCCTATAATCTATAAATAGGAAGGGTGTGAGAGGTAGAAGTCATCCAAAAATCTAGAAAAATTGAAGTTGTTACTCTTTGAAAAGTTCCACACTTGTAGTTCTTTCATCCTTGAATAAAATCCCGAAACTCAGTGGAATAGACCTTAGTGTCGAACCACTTACATCGTTGTGTCAATTCTCTTCTTGGTTGTGATAAACTCTCTCCTTATCGATCTTTAAAAGCGTTCTTGATCTTCAAACAAGAACCCGATTTCGCTTGTTGTTCGTCATCAACAAGAACCCAGAGTTCGCTTGCTGTTCTTCACCAATGAAAGAACTCGAAGTCTGCTACTGATCATCATCACCAAGCGCTGAAGATCGACGTCGCTGCTGTTCGCTTGCCGTTCGCCATCAACGAAGTGTCGAAC
>JBBMEF010008944.1:0-22987 GCA_037832685.1 Sicyos baderoa | reverse complement strand
GGACCATCGTCAAGCTTATACATTTTTTTTATGGGCAAACTAAGGAAATTGCTATATTTCCTAAACAATTTAGATCGACGTCTAAAAATATAACTATTTAAATGCACGTCTAATTGTAATTTTTGTAAATAAAATTTAAATATAAAAGTCTAAAATGTCCATTTAATTTTATTAATGATTTTCCATTTTTTTTAAAATTAAACATATTTCATTAGGTAACATGGGAGGGAAACTCCTATTATAACAAACTCCTAAAATTAAATAATAAATGAAAATGTAAAATTCAAATTTAAAAAATGCAATTATGAATTAGGTTTTTGGTTTTTTTAAAAAATAGTTGAGTTAAAATCATTTAGCATATACCGAAGGCGTACGTCCGAAATACGTGTGAGTACCACCGTCTTACCGTCCGAGAAACCTACCGGAAACGGACAAATGGGCACGAGCGTACATTTTAGACGTTGCGACAATTAATGCGCTTGCCACTTATACCGTGGGAGTCGAAAAGTCATCTCAGACTCCCGAACACGCAATCCCCACCACGTCTTTCCAGCACCCCACCCAGGAAGCAAAACCGCCGATCTTCGACCGACTCCCTCCGTCGAACTTCCACCGTACCTCCGTCGAACTTCTACCGTGCCTCCTCGAACTCCATCGTACCTCCGTCGAGATTACAGCCAGCTTCCGCGTCCGTAGTCGTCGAGCTTCCACCACCATCAAAACAGTTGTCTCCTCGGTTAAATCTGGGACGTACATCTCGATACGTATTTGGACGATGTCTGCCAAGAGACAGCAACCGATGTACATGCCCCCGCGAACCCGTTGTACATCCACTGAACATCTCTGTCATCCTTCAGTGTCTTCGACGATGCCTGCCAAGATACGGTTTTTTACATGTTTTTTCCTATCCTTTATTGCAAACTTTCATTTCTCCCCTGCAAACTTAGAAAATAGTAAATTTGTAAGATGTATTGTAAATTTCATGCATAATATGCAAGTGTGAACAACCAACTGTGGAACGAGTATTGATCAGGTTGTTTCATCTACCCTAATGTACTACTTGTCTCTCTTTACCTTCAACAGATTTTACTGAATGAAGTGGCTCCTAGGCCTCATAATAGGCTTCAACAGATTTTAAAATATGTCTTGTCCGCAATTGGTGACATGGTATCGTTAATGTGCAGGATGAGCCAATTTCAAGAAGACACCATGAAAAGTGTATTGAGCAAGGCAGGAAAGTTGGAAAAAGATGGTTGGGAAGTTTACTGAACCGTTAACCCAAAACCGTTACGTCAAAAGAGCAAAGGTAAATTCAATTTGTCTTATCCATACCTATTTCACTTTGCATATGGATGTGGACTTAATTTTCAAAACTCGTGACAACACATTTCAATTGAAGCATACTAACTTTATTGTATAAGTAGTAGCAAATGTCACCTCCAATGAATTCCTAGCCCTTCACATTGTTGGGGTTAAATCTTTCCTACAAGTACTTCATCTTTTACCATCTCATAGCTAACCTTTCAACTTAGAAGTTTACACGTTTCGGCTTAAACAAAAAAAAGTTTACACATTTCAATTTACATTTTCTTTACTTTCCGATAAACTTTTGTACGATAACATCTTCAGAAAATGTTATCAGAAAGCTACTTTACTTTAGTTTCTTCAATTGTACTGGAATTGTATCAAAATCTTCAGGTATATCTCGATGTAAGTGTTTCAATATGAAAAGAGCAGTTTCTACATGCCAAAAACTAAACAATTAGAACAGGGAACAACCAATTTGCCAATGTAGCACCCTCCCTACTAAATTTGTTAGAAAAATAAAAGAGACTACATACAAATATTTAAGGTTTTATTTTTCTGTTCAATAACAGTATGAGTGGTAGATTTGAACCAATAACCTCAATCATATAGATATATATTTTTATTGACCGACTTATTTCACTTGTTATTTCAAGCATAAAAGCTAAGAATATTAGTTAATGTGTTCAAAAAGCATCTGATTCATAATTATACATCAAGTTTTACATTACATTACATAATATATATATATGTTTATTAATTAAAATCTTATAGCTGTTAGATAGGTATTTGAGTTTGAAAATCAAACCTATAAATACTAATTTGATCAAGTTTATATTTATCTATATATAATTATATTTCTACTCAGAAGAATGAGAAATTATGAAAAAAAACAAAACTTCATTTTCATAAACTAAATGGTTATAAAGATTTTCTACAAAGAAAAAAAAAAATTATAAAGATTAACATATAACTAGAAATGTCCATTTTTCTCGTGGGGCCGGGGCTGCTGGGACCCGCCTGAATCCGTGTTTAGGCTGTGAATGAGGGAGTGAGTGGGGATGAAAAAATTTTCGCAACATAAATGAGGATGAAGACATGGAATGCATTCACCATCTCCGTTTCCCCGATCCCCGCCCCATTTACATTTAATTTTTTTTTTTTTTTTAATTTTTAAAAATAACTTTTTTCCTCTTTTTACTAATTTAATCTTTAGTTATAGTATTTTTTGTGTAGAAATATTTATTAAAATGCATATTCTTTACGATTATTAGTTATCAAATTGAAATTAATGTATATTTTTCATAAAAAATTAACTATTAAAAAATATTTATAAAAATTAAGATTAGCAAAGGAAAAAATAAAAATATAACGGTGAATTTTTCACCGTGGAAACTCGATTCCCGCAAATTCCTCGCGGTGAATCTCCGTCCCCATCTCCATGAAAGAAAATAGTGAATTTCGCGAAGATGGGGAATAATTTTGGTAATAGGGATTGGGACGGGAAGGTCAATCCCCGTGGACATCTCTACATATAACATGACAAAAGAAAAGAAAAAAAACCTTAGCAATGTAATTTCACCGATTGGGCTGATTCCTCTCTTTGCCACCACAGGCTTTCACTCCCTCTTTTCCTACCTCCCCGACGCCATTAATCCCTTTCTCGAAAGAAAACCCCCTAATTCCAACCTTACTATTTAAATTGGCGTCACAATCAGTTTTCCACTTCACCAATTTTCTATAATCTATTTGAACCGATAATAATTACGACACAAATTCACAACATTAGGTACATCATTCATAGAATAGAAATAGGTTTCTGATCAGTCATAATATTAGAGCCTTTATGAATTAAGAGGCTTGTTCTCCACCTTGTTATTAATAAAATGTTTTTGCAAGATTTATAAAATAAAATATGATATTATTAATAAAGAAAATGTCCAAACTTGAATGTTTGTGATAATATCTGGTAGACAACCCATGATTAGACCGGTTTAAATGAGGAGAATGAATCATGGCAACACAAGAATTAGAACTGAAGAAAAAAAAAAGCAACAATATTCGAAGAAACTTGTGCTATATTTGCTTCAACGCTCTTCATCCACAAGAATGTTAGATTCACTGCCAACGCCAAGATCCATGAGAGATGACATATCATCCTCAAGCAGTGCCGGCATGGGCAAATCCTGAGAATGTAAGCAAGTTTGGTTGCAGGTTAATGACAATAGGCATGGCTATTAGTTACTGTTTACGCAAGTAATTATGAGACCAAACCTCATTTTGAAGATACAACTTTAGCTTGATGGATTTCAGTTTGAAAAAGCTTTCACAAAGCATCTTTAACTTGCCGACCTATTAATCACAAGAGTTACTTAGAGGTGAAACTAACAATATGAAGAAGCAAACACAATGTGACAAGGCAAGGCCATTAACTGTGGTAGTGGGTGGTAATTTCTTTGTCATTGGTGGCTTCTCACCAATTGATGCTCCCACGCACTTTAGAGTGATTGCTGGATAAATTTATCAGACAATTTATTCAGCCAGGATAAGGGAAGGTTCTAAATTGTCAAATATTTTCAAGATTCACTCGTACATATGAGGCCTGAAGCGAGTTTCTGAGGTCCAGCAGGTCCAACCGATGCACTATTTTCTTCAATCCCATAAAAACTCTTCAGCTCTTCAAACCTATAGGTAATCAGCAACATCAACAAACAGAAATTGTTATCTGGGACACAGCAGAGGTAAGTTCTTGCGCTTTCTAATCTTTTATTATTCAAAATATGAAAAGATACGACACATCTCATAAGAATCAGCAAGCTATTGGTAACTCTAATGTTACTCAAATGCAATTACCTAGGATGTAGCCTCAATGTTTCCTCAGGATTGCTATCCAACTTTGATATAACTGTGCGTACGTAGCTGCAGGAAAGATGATAGTAAATTTTGTAATTTTGTTCTAAAGCTTCCTGAAATAAAATAGGGTTAAGAGAACAAAACTACTAGTTCCCTCTGACCTCTCCAAATACACACCAACACATATGATCACTACTGTGGTCTTAATAATAATATAAGAATGGAAAAACAGTAAAAACCAATGATCATAGCATTAGACACGTAATGATTACAAGTAAGAAAAGAATTGAAAGCCTGCTAAAAATGATTAAAAAAACGGCTATTTAACCTGAAATTAATAACTTCAAATGGATGATAATACTTAAAAGGATGTGAATTTTCTTTAAACTGTTCAAGTTCAACAACGATAGGGGTGGGGATTAGAACACATGACTAAGACTTAGTCTTGGTTCGAGGCCCAACTTATGCCAATTGAGCTATTGCTCTTGTAGGTGGCATCTAACGAGAGGACTTGATAGCTGACATCAAGGATTGATAACAAAAAAAGGCCTCTTTGAACAGTTCATCACCCTTCCATCTGTCTTCACAAAATATGAATTTCCCCCCCTCCCATTTCCAAGCTTAAAAGGTTAGACTAAGTTCATTTTTGAAAAGGAGAGTTTTTCATCTCCTTCGCCATGTTACAAATGGTAAGAAAGCCAAATCTTTCAGCAAACAAAAGGTCTTCTGATTATGAGATGACTCCCTTTACTTGAATGAAGATCACTAATAAAATGGGTCGTGCTTTCTTCTGATAAGAAAAAGTTCAAGATGACATAAAAAAAGAGGAAACTAATAATGCATATAACATAAAGAAATACACAACGCTCAAAATATAGATTTATGTACCGAATTTCAGAGTCTCTTCTTTCACGAGGAGTTACCTATAAAATATTTGAGGTAAAAGTTCTTAGGTTGACAATAATGAAATAGGAAAAGAAAAGGCCTTTAAATGTACAACACCTCACTCCCATTTATCATTTGAACTTTAGACAATCGTGCAATTAAATTATATCGAGGAACGCCACCCCTTCCAGGATCAACTATTGGATTCTCTGAAAGTCTGATGTCCTTGAAGGAAAAGAAAAATCAATAAATAGCATTATGGAGGGAAGTGAAAAGTAACAAACTTAAAGTTCTATCGGCAGTGTTTTTTTTTTGAAACAAGGGTAACCATACCCGTGCCTAGGTTAGGCACCGGCAGACATCGAAGAATTGAAGACATGCGAGGTGTCTGCAAATTAATGTCACAAGTGAGTTTCGAACCTGAGACCTTGAGAGAGCACACCTTTAAATCCCAAGTCTTCGACCCCCACTCCACTCCTTGAGGACCATATGGGGTGTTTTAAAAAGCCCCAAAAGGCGCACCTAAAGCGCAAAAAGACTTAGGCTCAATGTTGATGTCTCACCTTTTCCAAGACAAGGCATGGATAGAAAGGCTCGCGAAAAGCTGTGCCTTTCATGAAGCCCTTAGGCACGCGTGCCTTGAGAGCTTTCTTTATATTAAAAAACAGCAATAGAAATAAATAAATATCTAAGTAAAATAGTGATGTCTTACTCGTTTTTCTTTATTTTTTTAATTTCAAATTCAATCAACAATTACTTCAAAGTTTTATTAAAAAAATAATTAAAACTTAATCGCCAACTCTACTTGTCAATCCACTTCTCTGATAACTCTAATTTTCGCCAGCGAAGGAGTAGACGAGGATGAATATGTATTTAACTACCATAAGTTTGATCTATAAAATTTTAGATTTTTATTTGGGATTAATATTTTAGTGTTTTATATTTTTAATGGGGGTGACTGGAAAATTCTATATTGAAGGAGTGTGTATATATTGTTGGAGATACTCACCTTGTGGCAATTGTCCCACATTGAAAATGTGAGAATTCTACAACTCATTTATAAGATATATGGAATAATCCCCTCATTGCCAATTGGTTTTGAGGTGGAACTCCATATTCTCTAATATATATATGTTTTGTGTGTACACACATTTATATAATTTTTGTTTTTTCTATGCATGGTGCGTCTTGAAGAAAAACAAACAGCATCTTTTGTGCGCTTAACGCCTCAAGCTCCAGAGGAGTGCACCTTGCGCATTAAAGAAACATGCTATCTAGAATATGATGTGTCTACCAATGGTATTGTTTTTTAATTCAACTATAACAACTATCATTTGTATTGTAATAAACTATGATGCATCCTCAATTTAAATCGTCTTCAATAAGCGCACAATGCAATCAATAATTGAAATCCACACCAACTTCGATTAAACAAGTAATATGAGATGGTGTATTATATATTGAAATCTTACAATCAACTGAGGGAATGAGTTTAAACAGTCAATAGAGGCCAAATCCTCAATGAAGTTGCCTCCTGAAGTACATAGAGAAACATAACAAGTCAGAGAGCTAACTAAAACTAGCTATAAAGAGATATCAACTGTTAAAAAACCTTGATAATCTACCCAGAAGGAGGTATCGCAAATTTTGGAATGGAAAACAGTCTCTTTGTGATTCAACATCTCCAAATACCACATGCAATTCATCCAAGCTAGGATAAAATATACAGCTCAATTTGTTGTTATTCAACTGAATCTGCTCCAAACTAATAGCATAGTCAAAGGTTCCACATAAATATGGTGAAATAAGCCAGGAATCATCAACAACCAAATGTCCCAATAGAAGAATAAAGTAATAAAAGCAATACCTTCTTAATTGACCAAGTTTCAGGATTTCATTCCACTCGGCTATACTGTTATTTTCCAGATTTAAAAGTCGCAGAAGATTAAATCCTTGGACCATAGGAGATGACTCAGGCTGAAAATGAGATCACAACCACAACATAGGTTTATGATCAAAGAGTGACTATGGCACGAAAATTACGTGAACTGTATTGACTATAAACTAATTAGTTGACTTTATAAATCCTTATCTACTTCGATTTCTTTATGTAATTTTCAAGCATTGAAAGACTACTACTTCTACATTCCAATCTTAAAAACTATCTTTTATACATCTTGAAACAGGGCTTTACCATACAAATATGTCAAAAGGCCACTTCTAGTTGCTTTACATTTTCAACTGAGTTTCCAGAGAGTTTTTCTCATAAAAAGCATCCATTTTTGGGTTTAATTACTTAGATGGAGACTCAGGCTGTAAAATCTTGTACAACCTAAAAACAGATTTGTTCAAGGTCACAAAATCTTTTTTTTTTTTTTGCAATCGGGAAATCTAGGCCGCCCACCTATAGACCGTTCATTTGGCTTAATAGTTGGCCCCAATACATACCTAAGGGCACCCGCCCGTCCTGAGGCCCATACCCGAGAGACAAAAAAGAAATTTACAATTAAACATTAGTTTCGAACTGAGACCTCTAAGTGAGCATATCTTGAAGACCCCAAATCTCTACCAACAAAGCTGCCACTTGGGGACGATAAGGTTGTGAAATCAACATTGCATTCTTTTTAAAATAAATAATGTACTAATTGAATCCTCAATTCTCTTTATTTATGTATTTTTATTTTCTTTCTTCTTTACTTTTTGAGTAAGAAATCGAACTTTAATCAAGAAAAATGAAAGAAAAACAGGTCATAAAATAAGTCCATAAAAAAGGAAGTACCAAAAACCTAGTGGTCAAAAGAGTTTGGAAAACTAAGAGGTGATGGGTCAATGGTGGGCACCTACATATAAATTAATTTTCTACAGGTTTCCTTGACATCCCAAATGTTGTAGGTTGGACGATATGTCCCTTGACAATAGTCAAAATGCGTGCAAGCTGATTCGAACAGTCCCAGATAAAAATAAGTTCCAGAAACTACACAAAGGGACTCCAAGTGATAAAATCAAATCATGCTAAAAAACTAAAAAAAAAAACTAGTAACCTACACCTAAATGCATTTGGTTGGCAGATGGTTAGACTGGGCAAAATTGAGGAGTTAATTATCCATATGCCAGAGGGTCATCCATTTAAAGAAGAGAAGAAACTGTTATGGCATCTGATCATCTTTGCCAGTTGGTGGAAGCTTTGGAACTTGAGGAATGAACATGTCTTTGCTGCAAACACTCCCCATGACGAGAACATCTAGACTCTATTATTTTCCTTGCAATCACATGGGCCCATAAGCTAGTTCCTTTCAAAAATTATAGTCTTACTACTCTATTATTTCATTGGAAAAGCTTTTTGTAACTTTTTTCTTCTCTTTGTAACTTTTCATCTCAATGAAAGTTTTTGTTTCCTATCAAAAAAAAAAAACTAGGTAAAAAAAAAACTAGTGACCTACACCCACAAAGAGGCATTATACCTCACCAACTCCCAAACCCCTCCACAAAATCTCCCAGTCTCCCTAAAGATTCTATTATTACTCTCAAGTCAAAGATCTCCCAGTTTCCCTAAAGATTCTACTATTACTCTCAAGTCAAAGATCTCCCAGTCTTCTTAAAGATTCTATTACTACTCTCAAGTCAAACCTCCCAGTCTCCCTAAAGATTCTATTATTACTCTTAAAGATTCTATTATTACTCTCAAGTCAAACCTCCCGCAAAATCGCAAGCTAGTATGCCATAAAACTTTGCATTCATCATGAAAAGGCAAACCTAGGAGAACCTCCCTATCATATTCATACTAGGGCAAATCACATTCCAAACCAAACATAAGTTAAACGAATCTAACGAACAGGCCCAAAGGTGCTAAACAACCAGTCCACTCCACAAAAGGTGATGCAAATCCTCAAACTAATGCCGACAAAGGATGCATCACTGCGAGAGTAACACAAAAGAACAACTATGTCTTATGTAACCTCCATAAAAATTCTTCACAAAAAAAAAAAAAAAATCTTCACAAAGAGACTAACTCAGAAATTGAAACAACTTTTTAAACAAACCGACAAATATACAAATAAAATCAATAACCAATGCAAGACATTTGCACTATGAGACTAAATTATTATCTATTCATCCAACTAAAAAGAATTAAGGATCTCAAATCATTACCGTTATCGTGCTTATATTATTTCCCATCAGATGTAGTTCTTCGATTGCTGGGAGTGAATGTTTAAGTATTTCAACCTATCATACAAAATTACAATCCAGATATAATATGATTATACATAGAAAGGAAAGGGAAAAAAGACATCTCTCTCCAATATGCTACCAACTAACCTGCAACCAAATTACACCAGTGTTGTTTAGAACTAAAATACGAATGTGTTTCAATTTAAGGGGCCCTGAGATATCACGTGACAATAAGTTGTTTGATAAAATGAGGGCTGTAAGAGCTTGTAGCTGGTCACAAATGATACTGATATCCTGCAGGAATAGATGCAGTTGACAATAAGACGATGATATTCACATCCACCAAACTGTCACAATTACAATTTGGAAAACGACGTAAATATGCTCATTCTTTCTTTTATTCTATCTTTTTTATTTCTTGGATGGAAATAGATTTAAACAATTTACCAGCATGGTATCCAAACTTCCTGCAGTTCATGATACTGACCAAATCTCAAAGACATATAAGTTATGAACAAATCTTAAAGACATATATAAGTTAACAACCCAGCTTGCGCGCACCTCGACTAATGTCACGGGACATACCGCCTGAATCGTAGAAAATTAATTTGTTGGTACGTGGTCACCATGAATTAAACTCATCATCTTTTAGTTCTCCAAGGCTCTTTGACAAAGGTATAGACATGCATTGAACTAATTGAATTTACGAATGTACATATAAACTAACAGACCAGGGACAACGCTCACCTTTCAAGTGAAACATACAAAACAGTTGAGTCCTACTAAATCTTCACCCTAGTGCAATAAGCAACTACTCAACATAGTATAAACCCAAGTATTTACTGAAAAAACAACAAACAACTCTATGGTGGATTCTAAGTCTGGCAATTGTAATAACATTAAAAACAGCAGTTAATTGTAAGTAATAACCAAAAAAATTTCAGTGTGGGCACAAATGGTTTCCTTCGAAACCTACCTTCCAATCTGATACCAAATTTCCAGTTAAATCGAGCTGCTTTAGGTCTGAAATAGAGACGTTACACATGAAAAATAAATAATCGCATTAGAATTATAGAAGCAGCAGGACAAGAGATTATCCCATAAAACTGTTGTCCTATCTCTCTTCTCTTTGACAGACTATAATGTTTCTTTTTATAAATAAATAAATAATTAATTAACAACAACAACTAAGGAAAGGTCTAGTAAAAATCATCAAAAGAAGCATGGCCTCAACTTTGGAAGATGATCATCAATGATCAAATGCTTCAGCTCTAAATTTCAGTATATTTTTTGTTGCTCTGGTTTAAAACATTGTTTCTTATTACAAAGATTGACCAAGAAAAAATGAAAAGGGGGCATATTTGCATATAAACAGCATCTTGAAAATGAACAAGGTATTTGAATTAGTTATGAAGATAAATGAAATTTTCATAGAAGGAAACAAACTTACTTTGCAAGACAGAGCCAATCTGACATGGATTTCCAAGAGAGCTAACACCCATATAAGACAACGACACACTAGTTAACTCCTCAAAACGACTAAGTTTGTCTCTAATGATATCCTTACCCACAAATTGAACAGATACGCGCTTGTCACTGGCTGAGAGTACATACATTTCATCTGCAAGAGAGTAAATAGCATTGAGTTTAAGAAAGTGGTGAAGGAAACATTAGTTACTTGAGGGATGTATGCCAATTTGGAACAGCAAGACACAATAAATAAAATTTGAGTTTAAGCAGTAAAATTCCATATGCCATGTTAGAAGCAGGTAGAGAGATTAATGGGGCAGATAGGTACCCTCTTCTTCTTTGGTAGAGTCGCCTCTATATCTGAGCTCCAGCGCTTGAAGCAAGGTTATGCCGGAACAGAGATTCTGGGGGCGAACAAAAGAAGCAGATCGTTGTGAGTTAGCCTGGAAATATCGAAGGCCATTGATGGAGCCATCATGCCTGCCATTGCCATCGTCCCAGTCGACTCCAATCCAGGTTCCCAAATGTCCTTCCAGGGTTCCTATGAAAGCCACGAATCCAGTACGTCGAGGATCACCAACAAAGTGGACTCGCTGGCCCAGCATGAACTCGGATGCTTGCATGTTCTGGAAGGATCTAGATTATCCAGAGTTATTTGGATCGATCGAAGTGTGAAAATCTTAAAAGGTAGACAGAAAGCTCTGTCGGGAAGGTTTAGGGCTTAGGGTTCAGATTTCGATCTGGAATTCTGAAGAAGAAAAAGAAGAAGATGGAGATGTTGATGGATGACAGAGGTGGACGAGGAAACAACTTCGTTGAGAAAGAGAGAGAGTCTTTCGATCGGCCTTTAGCCCGGAGCTGGTGGAGTGGTCTTAGCGGTTACACTTTTGAAGAAAAAAAACTCATACTTAGGGCATGTTTTGATACTTCATCAGGTGTTTGGATGATAACTTAGAACTACCTCTACCTTTTGTATAGTGATTATTAATAATTAGTTTTGATATAGGAAAAATTGTTGGAAAAGATATTTACTTATTAGTGTGTGACATTTATAAATTAAGTTAATATAATAATTTTATTTTATTTATTTATTATTCCAATTTTCAATTTATTTATTTTCTTAATATTTTGTTTTTCTTCAAAGTATTGTTTTTTCTTCTTCTATATTTAAACCTCTGTATTTTTTTCTCTCAATATCCTATTTTTTGATAAATTGTAATTAATTAATTAAACTTAATATTATTAAATATATGAAAAAATTATAGAATGAATTAATAATATCATAATATTTTTTGTGAAAATTGTTAATTAATCAAATAAAATCAATATTATTAAATATTGAATAGATGAAAAATAAATTCAATTAAAAAAATGATTTATGAAAAATAGTTAATTTATAAAATGAATTATAAAAAATGACAATGTCTATTTAATTAATTAGTTAAAAATTAATAATATCAAATAATGGAAAAAAAATTAATTCCTATTTTTAAAAAATGAAAATAATAATATAATAATTAATTGAAATTAGAAACTGAAACGTTGAAAAACAATTGAAAAACAAAAATGCGGAAACAAAAAAATTATAAAAAACAAATAAAAAACGAAACTAACAGAAAAAATGTTTTTTTTAAAAAAGTAGGTGGCCATGTGGTTGAGCCACATGGCCCACTGCTACTACTCACAAACCCGCGTATACACATAATTAAAAAAAAGAAAAAAAAGAAAAACGTAACCAGCAGCGCAGCCGCTACTCCACAACCGCTGGCAAAAACGCAATCCAAACAGCCCCTTCATTTCATTTCATTTCAATATTTGGTTTTAGCCAAAAGTCAGGTGAATAGTGCAGCATATTTTACCTCGTTTTTTCCGCCTCTCGTTTTTCTCTTCTCTCTCCCAAAATAATTTATATCGTGCACCAATTTCGCCTACAATTTATCACCCACCTCAACGTTGCCCGCCGGATCTTCCTTCTCGAAAGGAAGCTCCCGGCTTATGACTCTTCATTCTTGCCTATCTGCCCACTGCAATGTCTACAGTTGCGAGTTTTGGGGCGGCTTTTTCCGGATACGCTGTTGATTTGGCTGAGAGAAGCTCCAGGGTTCGATTCCATCGTCGTATTCCGGCCCCTTTCAACTCTCCTTTCCAGGTATCCCTTTTTTCTCTATTTTAATCGCCGAGTTTGCTTCCATGTGATCTGCCCCTTTGACGTCATAACAATTTCAACGCAATGATCGGAATCGTCCATGTAATATATGCTTTATGCTATGCTGATATTGTATTGTTTAAATGCTTTCCAATTGGGAGGACTATTATTAATCAAAATCATGTACTTAGTCTCCACCCCTTACTAACCTAGGCACAACTTGATTGAACACTATATCCTTAGAAAAAAAGAAGTTCGACTTATAAGTAGGACTCCTACGCCCCGTTTGATAACCATTTGGTTTTTTGTTTATGGTTTTTGAAATTGAAGCCTACAACAACTATCACCTTTTCTTACTTGGATATCTACCTCTCACCTATATTTATAGAAACGAAACCAAAATTTAGAAACAAAAAGAAGTAGCTTCCAAAAGTTTGTTTTTGTTTTTAAAAGTTGGTTAGTATTCACCTACTTTCTCAAGGAAAGATGGATACATTGTAGGAAGGGTGGAATACATCGTAGGAAATTTGAGTGAGAAAAGGCTTGAATTTAAAAACCAAAACAAAAAACCAAATGGTTATCAAACGGGGCCTTAGTAATTTGTTTTTAGCGGTGAAGAAGGGCTGTTGCGTCTATTTGCCTATTTTCTCCCTCTTGGGCATGCCAGTGTTTTCAAAGTGCAAGGCTCCTTGATCGCCTCAAAGCGAGAGGCGATAAAAAGGCGAGGCCCGAGTGAAGAGAGACGCAAAAAGTAAATGCATAACTACATAATATATTGAGGCATAAGCTGATGATTAAAACATGTTTGTATTTCCATAAAATTTCAAATTCATATGAAATAATACTAAAAAGTAAAAAGTAAAAGAATAATAAATCAAAAAAATTATGTTATTATTAGATATACCATACATATTAAATTATTATTTGTATAAAAAAAATTTAAGTCAACCGAAAGTATAAAAAAACAAAGATTCTACATCAATAACTCGAATAAACACACACACACATATTTAAAATAACCACGAAACTAACTCAATATACTTAATAAAGACTTTGCATGGTTGTTGGACTTCTTCATGAGCTAATTCTAGGTTCTTGTTGTTGGAGATATTAAGTTAGAATATTGATAAATAGATAAAACTTTAACAAGATGCACGCCTTGACCTGAGGCGAAGGCGATGCAAGGCGCAAAATGGCAAGGAAAGGTGAGGGCCTGATTGAAGGAGCTCGCCTTAGCTATGTTAGAGGCGCAATACCCGCCTATGTGCAAGGCGATGGCCATAGGCGATAGCCTTGAAAACACTGGGGCATGCATGTCAATTACGGCTTGAACGGGCTTACTCTATCGTTTGAGGGAAACTTCTCGGTGTTACTTAAAAAAAACATATTCGTGGGTGTTTAGATCAATTTATGTACTTCGACTATTATCACAAGGCAACCGTTTGACCTATTACTTGGTTGTCAAATAAATCCATTGAAAATTAATTTTTAAGCGGATGGCTGCCATGAATTGAACTCATAAACGCAATATTTTAAACTTTTTATTTGACCATTAAATCAACCTTTAAGAAATTAAGACCCGAAAAACTAACTCAACCTTTAAGAAACAAAACCTTTTAATTCACCAATATACCCCTCCCTAACTTTCTCTCTCGAAAAAAGCTCACACCTTAAAACCTTAATACCCATCACCAACCTTTCCTCCTCCATTGAGTGTGGCCTCTTTGGCCATGGGGGAGGAAAGTGGTGCGACTTTTCTCCATTACCTCATGCCATCCCATGGACGTTCGCCGACCACAGTGTAGCGACGTCTTCTCCCTCTTTTGGAAGTTCGTGGACCTCAATGTAGTGATTTTTTTTCTTTGCCACTTGCAGAACAAATTTAGTGACCAACTTCGACTAAGCGACATACCATCCATCCTCCATCATTCTCCCGTGGTCATTAATTGGTCATAAACCTCCCACCCATTGTCTTTATCTCCTTTGCGAGCTTCGATTTTTTCTTCATCAGAGGCCCCTCTCTGAGAGCACCGAGATGGCTGGGCATTCATCACGGATACTCAGAATCTGATGACACCAATTTTTTTTTTTTTTTTTTTTTTTTTTTTTTTTTTAAAATTTAGTTTTAATTCTTTTTTTAGTGAAGGGAAACAAAATTGGTTTGAATTACAGACTCAAACCGGATTAACTTTGTGAACCAGATCGGTTTGATTCATCAGGAAAATATCCTTCTGGCCTTGTCCTTGTTTTTCTCAGTATGTTTGGTTGCTCATTTTTATTTCCCCTTTCCGGTTTCTTCTAAACGACCTAACCGTCAAAGATCTTTTTGGCATACGAGTCGTGTCTCTTGGATAATGTGAGCTTTCCTTTTATCTTATGTATTTTGACTCATTATGGCCCTCATGTCCCTTGAAACTCTTTCATTTAATCAATGAAATGATTTTTGTTTCTTATAAAAAAAAATTATAGAGCGACTTTCTCGCAATTTCATCACATTTTTCCTCAACATCAACCAAATCGTCTTTTAAAACGCGCCCGTAATCCACCACACACAACCTTCTTCACGCGATCCACCGATCGTTTCTCGTTTCCAAAGATCTTATCTCTGTCAACTATATTGGCAATGTCTTTATATACGAAATGTCTTTATATAGTAAATACAACAATAAACCTAGTTATAATGGGTTTATCGCACTAGAAATATAGTAAATTACAAACTACACATATATACAATTAACTCTGACAATCTCCTCTCTGTCTCCACTAATCTGACTGTCGTCGATCTACATTGCCTAGCGTGTATCATCTCAGTTTGCTCCATAAACACGTATCTCTTTTGGTGTCATCTCCCTATATTCTTTATATAGGCGCCCCTGAGATCTAATACACTATGGTACCTCTGGCGTTTAACCTCGACCAACACCAAGTCTATGTTGATGCCTTTCACAATGCATTCGCCTTCGAGCATTGGTGGTCCTGATTTGCTTTATCTTTGTCGTGCATGAAAAAGGAGATTTACACCAATAAGAGAATGGATGTTGACTTTAGTATTCCAAAAAAGGGTGATCTACCATAAACAAAGCTGGGTCAATAGGTTTATCTTCATCAACAATGCACGTTCTATGCATCATCGTCATCTGTTTTTTACTCGTAATGTCACATTTATCTGTTTATCATTAGTTTGTTACCCTATATTTTGCCATGTATATTGGCATCCATCCCATTACTCTCCATTTTCGCATCCATCCCATTACTCTCCATTTTCCTTTCTTCGCTTATTTCGATAGATCTATGTAACATTTTCATAAATCAATAAAATTGTTTTTGTTTTCTATATAAAAAAGAAATTAAGACCTTTTAATTTTTGTGAAGGGTTTAGACTCGTATGTAGAGATGTCAATGGGGCGGAGTCGGGGAATGACTTCCCCATCTCTGCCACTTAACTTAATCCCCGTCCACGGAAAAATTCCCTTTTTTTTTGCTGGGATAAGGGTAGGGATTCCCCGCGGGTATTTTTTCAAAAAATAAATAAAAAAATTGGACAATACTTTTAAATAATTAGATTTTCTTAGAAACTATCTATAAAGTTTCAACAATAATGTTAATTATTAAAGAAAAGTATTCATATGCATAGATAATTTCATCAACAAATATATTTTTATTTGAAAACTAAAGAGGTTAAATAAAGAATAAAAAAAGGTAAACAGGGCGAGGATCGGGGACGGGGAATACATTACCCGGCCCCGATTAGCCCAACGGAGAACTTTTTCCCCGTCCCAATTCCCCGCCTAACAAAGGATTCCTCGCCCCGTTAAGGGCGGGTCCCTGCGGGGAAAATGAACATCTTTACTCATATGATCATATCTCCTTGAAAATTCTTGATTGGTTGCTTAATCACTCGGGCCAGTATTTTTAAGTTTTTATTATTACCAAATGGTGTTAAAATGTTATCTTAATTGCTAGTTTCTAATTCTATTAAATTGTGACTTGAACAGAATTCATCCGTTTGACAATAGTAGAAAACATGCCGTAGTGATAGAAATTAAACTGTGGTTTCAGGATGGAAAATGATTATTATGTGTTTTCTTTTCATTAAAATACATATTGTGTTTTCTGCAGAATGGTGTGCGCTTACCCCGATTTGCAAACGGTCATTCAAGCATTGTAGTTAAACGCTCGTCTATCCATGCGACATTGTTAGACGAAACAGTTGCACATCAAAATCTCGGAAAAATGGCCTCTGAAATTTTGGTATCTATTCTCTAAAGCTTAAAAGGCTATCATGTTAAACTTTCTGTTGAGTGATTTGATGTCTTTAATGTCAGCCTACTTAAACTTGTACCTTTTTGTTTTGCTATGATCCTTTTTCACAGGCTTTTGATCTAGTTCAAGGAGCACTTGTAAGTCTGCATCCCTTTTACTCTTCACGGGCCTTTTATCAGATATTGTCTTCATTCTTCATGTATTTAGACTCTTTGTCCATGTAAAATATGATAATTTAGGTCTCGTTTGATAACCATTTGGTTTTTTGTTTTTTGTTTTTCAAATTTAAGCTTACTTTTACTCAAATTTTATACCATGTGCTCCACCTCTCCTACAATTTACCCATCTTTCCTTAAAGAAAGTAGGTTGATGCTAACCAACTTTCAAAAACAAAAACAAAAACAAACTTTTTTTTGTTTCCAAATTTTGGTTTGGTTTCTACAAATATAGGTAAGATATAGATATCTAAGTAACAAAAAACATATGGTAAGATAGTTGTTGTAGGCTTAAATTTCAAAAACCAAAAACAAAAAACCAAATAGTTATCAAACAGGGCCTTAGGGGCACAACTGACCGGGTAAAATTCATTTCTCACATTCAAATTGTTCTGAACCATCACATACCTTTGTTAAACATATTTTCCATTGAGAAACAACCTAAATACGTCCTTTGTTAAACAAACTTATTTGGTTTTCTACACATGGCAAATCTGAGTTTGGAAAATTGCAAATATTTTCCCTTTCAAATTGTAAACGTTTCATAGAATTTCTGTCTACTAATGTTCTCATTCTAATGAACAAGGGTACATGAAATGTTGTAGAACTTCTTCTCTTTTTAGTAATCTTTCCAAAAAATGTGTGTTTTAACATTTAACTGAGTTTTCTTCCATATTTCTTAGAAACAGAGATTGTGCAAAGGTTTTGGTGCAATCTGATCCCCCTTTTTACGTAGAAATAATTTCTGAAATATCAGGGAGAAGGGAGGGTGTATCAAGTTTATGTATTGCTGTCAATGCTTCTGTTAAATTGTGTTTTTGTATGCTCTGAGCAGGTAAAGTGGAGTAATTTAATAGACAGAACGTCTGATCCACCAACCGCAGTCTTTCTGCATGGAATTCTTGGAAGCAGAAAGAACTGGGGTATGCATATTAATTTCTTGGGTTGTGTTGAATAGTTTTCTTAAGCTGCTCACAAGACATAGTGATTGAGTATATTTTGATCTTTTGTCATTGCTTAGCATTTAGCCACAGTCCACAGACTCACTTAATGATCAAACAAATCAAACAAAATTCGAGTTTGAAACCTTAAAAGATAACTATCATTAAGAGAGCACTGATGAACTTTCTTCTTTCTTTTTCTCATCTCAATGATGTTAGGGATTTGGAAGATTAAATAAAAGTTCATGTTTTTGGATTTTAGGTTTGAATGAATGATCAAATATAAAAGAGGTGTGTGCGTGTGAAAAAGACTAGGTCCCAAGGGATGACACAGTGGTTGAAGACTTGGGCTTTGAAGGTATGCTCCTTTCAAAGTCCAAGGTTCGAGACTCATCTGTGACATTAATCCTTCGATGTCTCCCGGTTCCTGGCCGAGGGGCTGGCGTGGCCGCATGGTTACTCTTGTTTCAAAAAAGAAAAGAAAAAGACTAGATAAGAAACTAGATGTAATGTGAAGATCATAATTAAATATTTGGCGTGGCACAATTGGTTGAAGACTTGGGCTTTGAAAAGTGTGCTCCCCTCAAGGTCTCAGATTCGAGACTCACCCGTGACATTAATTTGTAGACACCTCTCGTGTCTCTATTCCTTCGATGTCTCTCGGTGCCTGGCCTAGGGACGGGCATGGTTACCCTTGTTTCAAAAAAAATAAAAAAAAATTTGGCATTATGTAACTGTAGCTTTGGTAGTTGGAGTGCTCACTTAGTACCTTATACTACAGGAACCTTTGCTAGAAGATTGGCAAAAGAATTTCCCGCATGGCAGGTATCATATTTTTTAATAGTGTGGCTTGGGGATGGGAGTTCTATTATCGTTTTTTGTTATAAAAAATGTAACTTTTTCTGGAGTATAAAAGGTTGATAATTTCTTTGAAACTCACAACCTTGAGCATGTTTTAATTATTATTTTTTCCTTTTTCTCACCAGACAAAATCTTTTGATTCTTGCATTAGCACTAGAACCTACGTGGTAACACCCCCCAAGGTTGTCAAATTATAAAACAGAACGTGTATCGAAATCTAATTTCAATAAATCGTTCGTGAATCGTTCATTATTATATATAATAATTTAAATTTCAAATATAAAATTTAATTTAAAAAAAAAATTATAATGCTATAAAAAAAATGAATATTAATTGTCTCTTTTGACACATCCTACTGGTCCTTTGTTTTGGCCACTATCTCTCTTTTATCTTCTTTGACCTCTTTCAGTATTCTTGATAATACTTTAACTTTCATTTCATCAATGGAGTTTTCTTGTTTCCTATAAAAAAAAAAAAATAATTGTGAAAAACTTTCTATAAAAAAAGTACGAATTTGTGTATAATACTTTTGAATAAGTTACACTACATTAAATTGATTATCTTTAAACCAAAATGCAACTTTCCATTAAAAAATCAAAATAATAAATTATATAGATATTAAATGTAAAAGATGAATAGACAACTTATTAAATTTTTCATAAAAAAAAGAATATGGAATTCATTAATTAGTATGATTTTCCATAAACAAAGGAAGGTGAATAGACAATATATCATTTACGATTCCATTAAATTTCTATTAAAAATGGAAGATGAATGGACATTAACTTTTCATTTATTCATTATTTTTATATAAAAGAAAATAAAACCCTAATCTAACTCTTTCTTCTTACGGCTAGTTCAGGCCACGCCGTTGTTTTTCAATTTTTTTTGTTGAGCTATTCATCTTCAACGTTCTTCTTTTTGGTTATTTCTCTGGTTCTTCCTTTCATTTTATATTTCGGGCGACATAGAAAAGATCAAAAATGGTTTTTTAGAAACAAAATGTCCTGTTTCGTCTTGAATCGTTCATTTCTTACACTTGTAACGTACGATTCAGTGGTTTACGATTCAAAAACACATTTTGAATTGTTTTCATCCCGATTCGTTCTGATTCTACTCAAGTATAGTTCTCTCGTTCTCTCATTCATAAATTTAATTATCTAAATGTTTTTGGCTGAAGTTAAAAAGAAGGGCATCTTGGCTTTAATTTTTAACAATGTTAACATTCATTCATTTTTTGTTATTTTGCAGTTTCTTTTGGTCGATTTGCGATGTCATGGTGATTCAACCTTAACTAGGAAGATGAGCCCTCACACTGTTTCTGCTACTGCTTTTGATGTATTGAAGCTGGTGTGTGGACTTCAGACATTAAATAAATATTTTGATTGTTTTTTGTGATATATCATATATGAAACATAAACTTTTCATTGATTTAAAAAATAGTTTCAAAAGGTGCTATCGTAATAATTACATAAAACATCGCTAATGTGTTATAAAAGTAGATAAACTATCTAATGAGAAAAGGGTTGAAGTTTGTGACAACAAAATAATGCATGATAAGTAGAGGCTATGAAATAGCCAACAAATTGTTGCCTCTCATTGAAAATGTGATCAACGTTGTTTTCTTTCTAAATGTTTCTTTTTTTAAAACTCTCTTAACTTGAGTACCACTCCTCCTCCGGCGCGAGGAGGAAGGGATTTCTTTTTCTTCATTTCTTATCTATTTTCACTTTTCTAGTTCACTGTCATTAGGCGTTGTAAGGATCCTTTCTTCCTGACACAATTTATGCGTTTTATTCTTCCCTTTGGGGCTTCATTGATCTGTTGCAGAAAGATTGATGTTGAAGGACTGGGGTCTTGATTTTCTAAGCTATCAAGAAACAGTTGCAGCAGTTGCCTTGCGTTTGTTGGCGACATGCTACTTTGCCTTGCCATTATTGGCGACCTCGTGCTCAATCGGTAGCGCACAGATGAAGTCAGAGATGAAGATGTTGAAGCTCCCTTGGTTCTTTGTTGATAGGAGATGATATCACCTTGCCTCTAGGCTTTGACCACAATTTGTGCCGCTTGCGTCTGCACCCTTCGTTTTGCCTAACATCAATCTAACAAAACCTACTTTTCTTGACTGGTTCAGTCCATCTCTCAGACCAGTTAAATCCATGGTTCAACCATACATTTTTTCCCATGCTTGGTTTTTCTTTTCCAACCCATTTCTGTTATCCTCTCTTCTGCATTTTTAGATTTTTGTTTGGCTTATTTATCTTTTGTTTGTTTTGCTTTTATCTTATCGTATCTTATGTTATGTTATATTCCTTATCGTTCATGGTCATTTTTCTGGGTTCATCTTCATCGGCCGGGGTCTATATTTATCCATTATCACAACTAATATCGGTGGTAGACCAACGTTGTGTTTGTTGTCTAATTGCCAGAATCCTCATCCCATTGTATCCATCGATTTTTTTACAAGTTATTTATGGTTTTGTTGCCTTGTGCTTGGTTGTCGGATCTATCTCTCTCTTCTCTACCGTCTTTTGAGCTCTGGTTAACATTCTTCGGTAGGTGTATTGTTTTTTCTACCGCAATACCTATTGAATGTGTAGTTCTCCCGTCTTTATTCGCTTTATTGCACCACAAAATACCGTCATTTTCTCATCAACAAGTGTGTTGCATTCTCCCTTCCTCTCTTCTTGCAACACCTACCGAATGTGAAATTATCGAGTCTCACTATAGGGGTTTCTTTCCTCTTTCTCAAACATCGAGCTTTGTTTTAATTCTATGTTTTTACAACATCAATTCGAATCTAAAAATAGAGAATTAAAATTACTCAGTAGCCTTTCCCTTTAGTTTTTTTAAGCTTTTTGTCCATTCCTTGTTAGGTTATCTTTCTCCATGGAAATCGTTAGAAGTTCTATTCTTGGCGATCTTTTTTGTATTAGACAAGAGGATTCTCTTTATTGGATTGAAGATTCCTTGTTCGCCAAATCCATCCCTCTTTCCATTCTGCTCTTCAATTTGACGGAGGAAAATCGCTTTTCCTCATTAATCTTTCCATAAAAATTTCTTATGTGAATAATTTTTTGATGGTTTTGGAACTCTGAAATTAAGCAAGTTCTACTACTTTATTGACTTATTTTGTTGTTGTGTGGTTTGGCCTAAGAAAGGCGGCAATCATTTTATTCACACCCCTTTTGGGGATGAGAATAAAGGTATCAGTTCTTTCTGGGAGTTGATATTTCTCTTCCCCCCTCCTCCTTACTCCCCGTTCGGCTAAGATCCCCCCAAATCCCATCTCAACTAACTTTTTTGGCTCTACATCCAATTCCCAGCTCACGGTTAAATCCACCCAAAATTTTAACTTATCTTACTGGGTTAAAAGGAGTTCAGATTTCCTTCAAATTGATTTTGATGATTTATGGATTGTGACCAAACTTTTTGCTCATGACGATTAGTCTGATAATGCTGCTTCTCTCTCAAATACCTTTAGCTCCTTGGTTACTATCAATCCTTTGCACGTTGATATGAGTCTGATCTCTCTGTCTGTAGGTGATCTTTCTAGTCTCATTGACTCTCCTGAAAAATGGGCGGCTTATGGTATTTACCACTTGATTATTGAGAAATGGAACTCCGATATCCACAGTCGCCCCTAGTTTTTCAAAGGTAATGGTGGATGGATCTCCATCTCCAACTTACCTTTGAAGCTATTGAGAGCTACTTTGGGGGTTTGGAGGAAATGAGTTCACACCCTCAATTTGATTAACGTTTCGCAAGCTCGTATCAAAGTCAAGAGGAATTTGTTTGGTTTTGATAAGGTTTGGGCCTTTTGAAATATTATAAATATCTTAGGGGCATTTATGCAATTAGTTAGATAGTTAGTTAGT
>JBBMEF010008892.1:0-23013 GCA_037832685.1 Sicyos baderoa | reverse complement strand
TATACTCAATTATTTTCAAACTTTTGCTATCTATGCAATTATTTATCCCATTTTTGACATCTATGCAAAATCCCCTAGAAATAATACTAAATTAATTATTTGTTAAAAAATCATAATAATAAAAAAGTACTAAAAAAAAAAAAAGGGTACGTTTTTAGAATGAACAAATAGCAAATAAAGGAAACCAACCACAATTACTTTTTGCATCAATGTGCACACGAGTCTCGAGTTCGAATCCTCTCCACCGATATTAACAAAAAATAATAATAATAATAATAATAATAATAAAAAAAAAAAAAAAAAAAGGTGTGTGAGAATTAAAGTAGTGCAGTTTGTTGTTCATCCTCAGATCAGATTTGATTGTTCATTTCTTTTTAAATTTTGTATTGAGTTGGTTCAGTAATGGGGGAGTTTACTCCCAAGCTCAAGCTTCTTCCTCCAATGAAGCTTTTCATTCTACTTCTCGCGATCAACTCCATCGCCCCCTTCCACTCCGCCCTAGCTGAGATCATTTTCGAGGAGCGATTCGAAGGTAACTCCTCCAAATAATCGCTTCTTCGATTTCTAACAACTCTGTGTTTCGTTTTCGAAGCCTGTGATGCTAACAAGAATCGTATTCATCGATCCGATTTGCGTTTTCTTGTTTAATCCTGTTGTTATCATGTTGTAGAAATGGAGATTTGGAGAAATCTTAGGGTTTTTGTAATCTGAAGTTTTATTTATTGTGTTTGTGTGGGGTTAGATGGATGGAAGAGCCGTTGGGTGTTATCGGACTGGAAAAGAAGCGAAGGAAAAGCTGGGACGTTTAAGTATACGGCCGGAAAGTGGTCTGGAGATCCAGATGATAAAGGTATTTCTTATGCGTTACTCTCTTTGTAATACCTGTTTCTTTGTTTGTTTGTTCATGTAAATTTGAGATTTATCGATCATCGTCCATGGCTCAGTCGAGAGGAGATTGAGAAATTGAGAGGGGATGAGTTCGATACTGATACGATCCGGCCCATTGATTATTATTAGCATTTATTAGGATTTTATCATATTTGATTTGTTACCTTATTTAGTCATTACGGTTAGAATTAGGTTTTATTATAAATAGAGAGGATTGGGTGGTAATGTTTAGATATCCAAATGTTTTTTTTTTTGAGAAACAAGTATCCAATTGTTAAATGAGTTGATGAGTGATTTATTGTAGGGATCGAGAGATTCTCTTGAGGGGAGGTTCCAAGACCTATCAAATCTTGGTTTATCTTTATTATCTAGATCGTAGATCATATCATATACATGTGGCCACATACTTGGGAATTAATTTCCTACGGACTTGATGTCCAAATGTTGTAGGGTCAAACACTATGTTGTTTAAGGATAGTAGAGATGTGAAAGCTGGTCAGGACACTCTCACGAATATTAAAAAAAATTGTGATTAATTGTGGTTTTACGAGTCAAAGGAACCAACAAAATTGATTCATTTCATTGACAAGATTTTTATTTCAGTTTTTTTAACAAAAAAAGGGTCATAGGTGTAAATTTATAGCTTGGCCTATATTTTTGTAATGCTTTTTTTTTATATAGGAAATGATACTTTCATTAATGAATGAATAGTACTTAAGAAGAGGGCATATCTATATTTTTGTAATGTGGTTCCTTCTTTCTTTGGATATCGATTTCCAAGAACATTTCCTCAAGCTATTTTGATCCATTTCTGTTTTGCGTCTTCCTATAAGAGGCTTGTTATGATGTTGTCATCAAATGTTATAGCGGATGCTTATGATGACTGGAAATTTTGTAGGTATTCAAACTTACAATGATGCTAAGCACTTTGCCATATCTGCAAAGGTACCAGAGTTCACCAATGAGAACAGAACACTAGTGGTTCAGTATTCTATCAAATTTGAGCAGGATATTGAATGTGGTGGAGGTTACATCAAGCTTCATTCTGGTTATGTCAATCAAAAGAAATATGGTGGTGATACTCCTTACAGGTCTGTCATAATGCATAGACTTTTTGAAGGGGGAAAAAATACCTTATCATTTCTGCAGTATGATGTTTGTAGAAAAGTTACTATAAAAACAAATGAAGATGACTTATTACCTTTTTTTGCAGTATGATGTTTGGACCAGATTTATGTGGTTCACAGACGAAAAAACTCCACGCGATACTTTCTTACCAAGGGCAGAATTATCCCCTTAAGAAGGATTTGGAATGCGAAACAGACAAATTAACTCATTTCTACACATTCATTCTTAGGCCGGATGCTAGTTACAGTATTCTTGTTGATAATCGAGAACGGGATTCTGGAAGCATGTACAGTGATTGGGACATCCTTCCACCTAGGAAAATCAAAGATGTTAAGGCAAAAAAGGTGCTCTTTGGAGATTTTAATATTAAATATTTATACGCTTGTGTAAGATTTGTGGAAAAGTAAGTTCTTATCCTCGTTCAACATCATCTGCCTAAAAAGTTGAAGCCTTGAATAAGTTATCATAAATATGCAACTTGTATCATGGTTCAGTATCAAAGATATGCCGAATGCTTTCTTTTCGAATACATAATACACTTGTTTAAGTTCCCTTTACTGTGCAGCCTGCTGATTGGGATGACAAAGAATACATTGAAGATCCTAATGATGTTAAACCGGAGGTATGCAGCTATCCTTTACCTGATGGAAGTAGGTTCTTTTGTGTTGTTTAAATAAAAATTTTGTTCTTTATTAGGGATATGATTCAATTCCAGCTGAGATCCCTGATCCGAAGGCGAAAGAGGTTCGTTGATACTTTTTGCATGCCTAATGTGATCACATCTAGTCTATATCAATCCCAAACTGCTGAGGAGTTCTTTCTAGTGACAACAAACTTTTTGGAAACATTTTCCTTTGTAAAATAGTTTAATGTTCTTTTGATATATTTGATCTCTTTAATGTTTTATTAAATAGCCTGATACTTGGGATGAGGATGAGGATGGCATATGGAGGGCACCCAAGGTTCCAAATCCAGCATACAAGGGACCATGGAAGCGTAAGGTGCATTAAGTGTTTTTCTATATATGTTCATTTTTTATGATTGGGAATCGAAACTTTGCACCACTAGATATCCAAGGGCACTCGCTGGTCCCAAGGCCTAGACTCGGGAGTCAACAAGTGATTTATAATCTAGCTTACTTTGAGTTTTGAATCTGGGGATCTCAAAGGGAGCAACTTCCTATATATGTTTATTGAAATGTGTTATGCAGATCTTCTTATTTATCTAATGGCATGCTGTACAGAAAATTAAAAACCCCAATTACAAGGGAAAGTGGAGGACTCCATGGATTGATAATCCAGGTATGTTTCTTGTCTGCTGTTCATTTACAGGCAGAAAAAAGCATTTGAGACAAAACAGTGTCGTTATTAATGGTCATGGAAGCATAATGAATGTATATTTTAGGTTTTTCTATTGATATTTCTAGTGGAAATAAAGCTGCCTCATTCAATCGAACTGCTTGAAAATGGACCCGTCTATTTCAATAGTTTAGATAAGTAATGATACATTATAGCTTATGATACATATTCATGATCTCACAGGCTCTCCTGGTAGATTCCTAGGCTCTATAATTTGTTCGAGTTGTTAGAGTTCTTTTTTTGTGAACATTCTTATTGTATGTGAGCCACATGATGGCCAGCCAAGTTATTTTTCTCATTCCAAAACGTCTTACTAATTTTTTTTTTAATTATTCAGAGTTTGAAGACGACCCTAATCTCTACGTGCTAAAACCAATTAAGTATGTGGGCATTGAAGTTTGGCAGGTAGAGATATCATGTTTATTTTTTATTTTTTTATGATTTCATTTCCAAAAATTTGATTCATATTTTTTTAATAAAAAGTTAATTCTTTGTCAAATGAAAGTGAAAATAAGCCTATTCTCATGATTTGCCTGATTATTGTTATCCGACATTATTGTCTTGAACAAAAACTCTTTTACAAATTTCTGTCTCCTTGAGATCTCTAATAAGTCTCACGTGTCTCCACCAACTGACATTTTAAGTTATGTTGTGTAGTATCTGTTTAATGTCTGATGTTTAAATAATACAATGCAGGTAAAAGCTGGATCAGTTTTTGACAACATTTTGATATGCGATGATCCACAGTACGCTAAGGAGGTTGTTGCGGATACGTTTGAAAGGAATAAGGAGGTATGAATTTTATTTCATTGAAATTTCATTTTAAATAGGACCAAGTTGGAGGAGCTTTTCAAATTACTTCCTATCACCCCACCCCAACCCAAAATGTGAAGAAGAAAATACACCAAGAGGGGAAAAAAACTAGAAGTTGTCATTTCCATGATTGAGTGTAGAGTTGTCAATTCAAATATGTTTACACTTTCAGGCTGAAAAGGAAGCTTTTGAGGAAGCAGAGAAAGAAAGGAAAGCTAGGGAAGAAAAGGTGAGAAGTCTTATGGTTTTGTTTTTTTATAGTTGTGACTTGTGAGTGTCTCGTCGTTACGTGCATCTCGACTATTATGACGAAGAATACCATCTGACCCTACAATTTTTATCAATTTAATATAAACTGAGTCGGTGTAGGAGGCTGAAAGGGCTCGAGAGGAAGGTGAAAAGAGAAGAAGGGAACGAGACCATCGTCATAGAGATAGAAGGAGGAATTATCGAAGGGTATATATCTAGCTGAACATATCTCATCTATAATCTATCATCTATTATACGTAATATGATTTTTTACTACCAGTTGGTTTCTTTATTCAATTTTGTAGTAAATTCTTATGAGAAGAAGAATGAAGTCTAATCTTTGAATTTTTCTTTGCAGGATCGCCGTAACTTCGATGACTACCATGTAAGCTATCCCTCCCTACTTTTTAAATCTTTTTCAAGGATTTAGTTGAATTTATTATTGAAATATTGATGTTGTTGTCTCTCTCTCCATATATATTTTATAAGTAAATGAAAAATCAAGAATTTTATAAGAACTATCTAATTTTTGGTCCAATCGCTAATTCATTCTCTAGGTCCCATTTGATAACCATTTTGCTTTTTGTTTTTTGTTTTGAAATTTAAGTATACTCAAATATTCTATAATATGTTTCATCTTTCCTACAATATATCATCTTTACTTGATAAAGTAGGTGGATGCTAACCAAATTTCATAATAAAAAACAAGCTTTTAGAATCTACTTGTTTCCAAATTTGGGTTTAATTTTTAAAAATATAGGTAAGTTGTATGTCCTAGTAAGATAGTTTTTTTTTAGATGAAGATACAGTAAGGTAGTTATTGTAGGCTTAAAAGATAAAAAGTTAAAAATAAAATGGTTATTAAATGGGCCTAAATGTTCTAACTTTGGAATATACCGTAAAAGGCTCGCTCAGACTCGTGTTTGGAGTAGACTATTGTGCCTTAGCGAGGCGATCTCATTTTCAATTTTGACTCTCCTCTGTGTCAACGCTCTTTGGTGATTGCAGGATGAGCTATGAGGGTGTTTGGAAGTCCACTTTCAGTTCACTTTGGTGAGGAATTTTATTGATGATTGGTCCAAAGGACATATCCAACCTTTTTTGGCTGTAATAAATATTAATATTTGAAACCACTGCCTTTAATTCTTGTATTGAGAGACTTGCACATTTGGGAGACTTGCACATAGGTGCCTTGAATTATTGCTATCAACATATGGCCTGATATTGATTAATAATAGTTTTAGTATTAATTTTTTTAACCTATTTTTAATAGTTTCATAGTCTTTTTACATTTAGTCCTTGAACCATAACTCAGTTTCAGAGTCAAACTGGAATCAAACTGATCTGTATTTAATTTCACACCAAATTGTTGAGGTATTCTATCAACATAATCAAACTGAAAAATCGACAGTTTGGGCTGGATAGGAAACAAGTGAAATTATTTCTTCGAAAATTGTTTAATGGAAAATTATTTAATTTAATTAGTCGACTCGATTTTAAGTGATTTTGAATAATCCATTGAAAGTCAATAGGACAATTTGAATAAGAGTCTTATTATACAATAGTAAAATCTCGAAATAACAATTCAACGACATAATTTTAATACACCTAAGTGTTGAATTTTTAAACATTTTTAAGATTAAACCTACATCCATATTACTCACTAAGGCTATAAATCCTTGAAAGTAACTGTAATTATTAAAAGCCCCAGAACCGTGAGTTTAAGATGCCGTAGTATCGTAAATTGTAAATTGTGCTAATCACATAGTATCATATTTTAAGAATATATTTACTAATTTAAAATCAATTGTAGTTTAATAAATCATTTTCTTTCGTTTTTAAATTTTTATTATGAAAAAAAAATCATATAAAAAAAATTATTGGTACAAAAAGTAATTTCATCGAAAAAATAATGATACGAAAATTTAATAATAAAAATTAAAACGACAAATAAATAAAATAATATTCCCAAAGAAAATCCCAAACATATTAAAAAAAAATGAATTTGAAACCATAAATAAACAATATGACGTTATTAAAAAAAAATCATAAACGTCATATCATTAAAAAAAAATATAACAAATTCCATATACCACTTCACAAAAAACATAGCTATTAATACAATCACTTTTTTCTAATCAAGATCCAAACAGTCCTTAAGCACCATTTTCTGCTGGAAATGGAGCTGCTCGACCAAGTGGTAATATGTGATCTCTCATGATCCTGTACTCGTCTAACTGTATCTTAGCACGATCAAGCACCTATGGATATGAGAGCAAAAGCACGAGATTTAAGTATACCAATTTAAGAATCAAGTAATATGACACTTCATTGAAAATTTCATTTCTCCGAGTTGCAATACAAGATGCCACTAGAGCTCTGCTCTTTTTGGCACACGAGAAAGACATTTATACTTTGGAGGTTCTCGTAATCATACAAAAAAAAAAAAAAAAATACAACACTAGTTTGAAGTTTTGTATAGAAAAGGAGTATTAATTTATAGCACTTTTGTGAGTATTAAACAATACAATGCAGGTATAAAAAAAAATATATACGTAAAGACTACTTTCTAAAACCAAAAGAAAAATCAAGAAAATGCACCATTAGAATCAAGAAACCCATATGTCTCGTCTTCTAAAAAAAACATGCAAATATTTTGGATACGGGTAACAAAACTTTTATTTGCTCAACTGAGAACATGTATATTTTTTAGTACAACAATATTTGAGATTGAGAATTCAATCCTACGACCGAGGTCGAGAATACCAATTATCGCTAGGCTCAGCTCGCTTTGGCTACAGAGAATATGTAAATACATGTTTCACTTTGGCCACGGAGAATACGAATATAATACATATTTCGTTTTTATTCCTGCTTGTACATATATTTTTTAGAACATGCGTATACAAGCAGGAAAAATGAAGACACAAGGGGCCGGATAAACAAAAATGCAGAAGTGCTCTAGTAAGGCTCTAATTGTAGAGGATAATAAATAAAGTAAATATATTTTAAAAAAGAAGTATGAACAAGAGAGCACATTTAGTCGGGAGCCAAACCTTGTGAATGAGACTGGTACTATTATTCATGTGGGAGGCAAGTGAAGGAATCCGGCGAACAGATAAAGCTTCTATAAATAGGAGACCAATTACTTGCCACTGCTTCATTCTGAATGCTGGAAGTGCATCAAGGAAAGTCATAGTATCTAATAACTGCCCCTGCACAAGAAGATGAATCAATGTCACTCAAATGCAAAAGTTCGATCAACAGTAGCGCAATGATACCACCATCCAACAAGAGTAACATCTCAACGGCATGGGTTCGAATACCCTCATCCCTATTGTTGTACTAGTAGCGCAATGATAACATATTTGGTAGGGAGAATAAAAACTTGAGAGGGAACATGAATCTCATAAATATTTCCTTATATACCATTCCGTGCTCCACACTTGATATTGGGGTTGATAGCTTGAGTTCAGAAGCAAGTCCGGGAATTGACCGCGTTAGACATCCAGCAAGTGTTTGCATGATTTCTGAAGATCGGCCATCAACGGAGACAACTTTCCTTGGATACTCCCTCCCGTCAATATACATAAATTCCTCATGGAACGTGTCGTCTTTTCCATATACGTAGGCCAGGGAAGATGAAGTTATCCATGCAAAGATCGCCATCCACATAGTTGAAAAAGAAGACAACTGAAAACAAGATGGAGGGAACGCTTTAAGGTTGAGAAAAGAGGGAATATCCCAAATAAAATGATAATAATAAACAAAAAATGGGATCTTACAGCTAGACTGAAACCCTCTGGAGGCGCATCATACCAAGAGTCGTTGGGATCAAACAGATCAGAATCAAATATCTCAGGTTTATTTGATTTCTCTGAGGTTGAATGTGGTTTAGATTTGTTGTCACCATTACCAGTAGTAGCAGATGCCTCTTCATTAGCATCATTTGGACGTGGCAATATAATAATTCCAGCTTCAGACACTGAATGTTATAAATCAAACACAAAAAGAAAACCAGTATGAAATTGATTTTATTTGTAGAATATTACAAATAACAGAACACAGTATAAGATTGCTTTCATTTGGACGTGGCAATATAATATAATAATTAAACCATCATGGATTGGCTTGGTTAAGAGAGCCTTGGGGTTGGAATGAAGAGGTTATGGGATTGATCCAGTGTTTTCATAGCGCAAGGCGCAATGCAAGGCGATACTCTTCTTGATCGCCTCAAAGCGAGAGGCGATAAAAAGGCGAGGCCCGAGTGAAAAGAGGCGCAACAAATAAATACATAACTAAATAATATATTGAGCATAATTGATAATTAAAACATGTTTGTATTCTCATAAAATTTCAAATTCATACGGAATAATACTAAAAAGTAAAAAGTAAAAGAATAATAAATCAAAAAAATTATGTTATTATAAGATGTACCATACATATTAAATTGTTATTTGTATAAAAAAATTAAAGTCAACCGAAAGTATAAAAAAGTAAAGATTCTACATCACTAACTTAAACACACACATATATTTAGAATAGCCATGAAACAAACTTAGTACCTTAATAAAGACTTTGCATGGTTGTTGGACTTCTTCATGAGCTAATTCTAGGTTCTTTGTGGGAATATTAAGTTAGAATATTGATAAATAAATAAAACTTTTACAAGGCGCACGCCTTAGCCTGAGGCAAAGGCGATGCAAGGCGCAAAATGGCGAGGAAATGCGTGGGCCTGATTGAAGGAGCTCGCCTTAGCTATGTTAGAGGCGCAATACCCGCCTATGTGCAAGGCGATGGCCATAGGCGAGGAAAGGCGATGGCCTTGAAAACACTGGATTGATCCATGGTGACCACTTACCTAAGAGATAATTTCCAGCAGATTTCTTTGACAACTAAATGTTAAGGTAAGGTAGTAATCCATGAGAATAGTCGAGGAGCATGTCAACTAAATGTTAGGGTAAGGTAGTAATTCATGAGAATAGTCGAGGAGCATGTCAACTAGCCTACACACTCACGGATATTAAAAAAAAATAAAGTTCCAGGTTCAACTTTCAGACAATGGAAACTATAAATCTAGTTCGTTTTCTTTCAGCAAACCCATAACCATTAAGAGCCATTCGTTTTTTATAAGATCAAATTTCAATATTTTAAAGAAAAAAACATTCAGGAGGGGAAGATAATATATTGTCTAATGCCCAATAGAATTACAAAAAAACAAAACTTTTTTTTTGTACAAGAAACAGACATAATAAATTCAAAAAGTACAAACGAGAAAACAGCACAAGTGCCAGGGGTAGCTCCCAAAACGAAACTATAAAAGCCTTCCAGACATTAATATTTATCCTGAAGATGTAGTTACAAAAGAATTTGGAGTGAAAGAGCCCACCAAGAAGCCCAATATATTTTAGATAATCCCAATCAAAGCTCCGTCCCACTATATACCTGGAGCATCCCCACCCGTCCCGAGGCCTGGATCCGAAAAACAAAAAGAGATTCATTTTACAATTAAGCTCACTCGTGGTTTCGAAATTGAGACCTCCCAAAAAGCATATCTTAGAGACCACAAGCCTCTACTACAAGGCCACCTTAGAGATCAAGAAGCCAAATTTATTACATAATTATAATAATAATAATAATAATATGGTCTCTAATTGGTTTATATGTCAAAAATAGGGATAGGTAATCCTAGTTTCATAATCTAATGGCCAAACAAGTATAATACTTTTATAGCGCGTAGTACAATAACTAACCTCAATCATCATGCATATAGTAGAATACCTGCATCAGAGATCTCATTTGGCCCAGAAGTAATTGCTTCAGCTGCCTGGCTCAGTGCTATTGCACATGCTTCAGCAGATTCAATCCGTAATATGTCCTCATTATTCTTCCCGACAGTTGCCAAATTTGTGATTCTGGAACATTCTTTTGTTTTCACCATTTCTCTGACCTCTGGAAGGTTTCCAATACTGGTGTCATCAGTAATTTCATCTGCCCAAGTTACAGAGCGATGCAAGTTTTTCTTGCCTGGTTGTTTGAGAGAGGGCTTTACTTGAGTTCCACTAAGATCATTGGATCCACCTTTCAGCTCTTCTGTCGTTAAACTCTCATTGGCATTGCACTGATTTGAAGTCGAGGGAGCATCAGACAAGTTATTAGTACTTCGTTTGGTGGCTGATACTTTAGTCTTTTCTTTGGATACTCTTGCTTTCTGTCCAACACAGTTTTTTGAGGGAGCTGGAGCACGTGGGGTTTCCAAAATGGTGAATTGTTCATTTGATTCTTTACCACAGAACTCTCCCGTTTGACCCTTTGACTTAGCATCAAAAGCCATCTCTTTCAAACCAGATGTTATCTTTGAAACACTATACTCTTCATCTGTGATTATAGTCGTGAAGGACAAGTCGCTGAAGAATTCATTTGCACCCCCTAATGGCTTAGTTTTAGCTTTAGAACCTAAAAGAGAGCACCAAAACACAATTTAACAAACAGGAGAAAATGCATACACACTATATTTTTCTCGAGTGTTCTTAGGATACCTTATTTCATAAAGACATTTGAAGAATGCATTAGCTTCTGTAGAGACTTTAAGAATCAAATAGGATAACTCGCAGGCATAACTTTTAGCTTTAGACCCTACAACAGAGTACTTAAACTCACTTTTAAGTTTTAACAACTAATGCAAATAAATCTACAGTTTCACTTCTCCAATAAGAGCATTATAAGGACGTTTTTCCTTTTCTAGGAACATCTTTTGAATGCCTAAGCTTCTCCAGTATGTACTCGATCAACAGCGCCAACTAGAGCAATAGTTCAACCAGCATGAGTGTGTGCCTATGCTTAAGAGGTCATGAGTTTCAATCCCATCATCCCCAATTGTTGTTGAACTAAAAAAAAATGGAATCAAAAACAAAACAGCCTAAAACTTAGGCAAACTATAAAACAAATTGAAAAAAAAATTACCATTCTCAGATTCCTTGGCATGCTTGCTGGGTAAAGTCTTGGTTTTACGATCTCCGTGTGGCACATAGCCTTCAATTGCATTTGATGGACCCATCCACTCTTCAATAGGAACTTCTCCAACATTGTTTTCTGTCTTCTCCTGAATTTTAAGGCCTGAAAGCCCCAAATCACCATTATTCCCCATATTTCCCTTAGAATCCATACTCCTATTCTCAAACAGTGCAAGAATTTCTTTAAGTTTCACAGGATTCATGACCGAACATCTCTCATCTTGCAATTTCCCAGAAAAGGCACGGCTGTTAATAAGGCAAGTGGAAGAGCAATACTTATATGTCTCTTGTAAATCATACACCTTGTGCTCTTTTAATGAAATTCTGAACCGGCCTTTCCTCGAGTTATCGGGCAACAAAATAGAATGACATAATGGATATCCACATAAGTCAGCAATAGATCGCTCAGTCACCACATCTTCATAGTCACTACGAGACATCAGAGACCCAGCTGCAAATAGCTGATTCTCATCTTGAATGCCCTCAAGAAGTGCAAGCTGCAACTTAAGGACAGCGTCTTTTATCAAATAAAACTGATTCTTTGCCATAAGGAAAACCCCTCAAATTCCTTCACTTTCCAGCAAGTGAAATGGAAATTCAACCTGCATCAGATATAGGTAAAGGTTAAACGTCTTAGAAAACAGTCCAACAACAAGGATAAGCACCATTAAGATATTTCCAAACTGCTATCCATAGAGCTGCTATAGTTCGCTTCATTTACAAATTTACATAAAAACTAAAAACCATCATTCTACATGTTTCCTTTGCATCATATGAACATAACGAATACCTGCAGAATAAAATAAACAGACACGAACAAAGTTTACAACAAAAAACATGAAAGAAAAGACGCAATAGACTGGCTAATCAAAACATATAAACACAACTACACGAATTTATACTTTGCGCAATACGACATATATATAGAATTACAATAGCACATCTAGAACATCTCACATCAGCATCAAAACTACAAGTTCTTTACTCGAATCGTCCGAGCAGACTGACAATCTATACCGAGTCGAGAAGGAGAGTAACGTAAGTAGCAGGCGATGTCAATCGATGTTGTTAGTCAAGATTTTGCACATGGCGACTCGAGAAAAGAACAATAGCATATCTAGAATTACAAAAGCATATCTAGAATTATACTTTGCACAACACAACATATATATAAAATTACAATAGCACATCTAGAACATCTCACATCAGCATCAAAACAGAACTACAAGTTCTTTACTCGAATCGTGCGAGCAGACTGACAATCTATACCGAATCAATAAGGAGATTAACGTGAGAAGCAGGCGATGTTAATCGATGTTGTTAGTACGAATTTGCACATGGCGGCGACTCGATAAAAGAACAGGCCAGTAAAAGAGATAGAGATACGGCGAGAAGCTTGAACAGGAAGTTGGAGGATGAGCTACCGGACCTGCTGTAAATGGATGCCGGCGGAGGATAATCTTTGCTCTGAAGAAATCGCCGCCGAGCCGATCGCCGCCGGAGAAGACGACAGCACGAAATCGCGTGGGAGAGGGGGAAGTTGCGCACGATTCTGAGTTTTTGCAGTTTGGTTCGAGGGTTTTGTTTTTATTTCTAGAGTGATGAAAAAACCATTATTTTTTCTTTTTAGAAGTTATTAGTTTAATTATCAAATAGGTCACGTTTCATTGTTTGATTGCGAGTTCAATACTAGCGTCGTGCATTTGATTTCAAAAATTAATATTTGTCCTCTTTTCATGTACTCAAATAAACAAAATTTATTAATTTAATTATATTATTGGTCACCGAAAAGTAATTTATAGTCGGTTGATAATAAATTTATGGATCCGGACTTCTCCATTTTAATTATGCTGAAACTAGTTTTACATTTGACATTAATATCTTTTTCCAATATTTGTAATATTCAAATGTCTAAAGTAATTATCACAAACATAGTGGAGCGAAATTTCGTTTTTCGATTTAAAAAGTTATAAGAGATTGAAAAACTAAACAAAATGTTCAATAGTATTATCGTGTTTAAGATAAATTTATATATAATTAAGTGATATCGAAACAAAAGTGATACTTAACAAAATTGTAGTTTTGTCAAAAATAACATACCTTTACAAATATCATGCCTAGATTACAGGTTCGAATCTCTCGCTATTATTATTATTATATATATATATATATAAATAATAGTTTTTTAAAAAAAAGTTTTAATATTATATAAATAAGTGATTAGAAAAAAAGAATTCACAAAAAATAAAATCAAGATTACTTTATTTTATTTTGAATTCGACAATATTTTGTATGGATATTCAATCTTGTAATTATTTAGTTAGGTGGTACATAATATCAGGTGGTACATAATATCAGTAAAATTTTATTTTATTTATTTTGTACTAAAGATTTTATTTTATTAATTAAATGTTACTCATAAATATATAATATATATTAATAATTAAAAAGTCTTAAATTTCTTTTTTCCTTTTTTTGAGAAATATTAGATTTTTTGTATATACATAAAAAGTCGTGGATTCAAACTTTTTAGTATTGTAATACAAAAAAAAACAATAAAAATAGTTACTTTTAACACTTTCAACTTTAAGACTGTTTGACAAAAACACAATTTTGTTGAATAAAATGTCTTGCCACTAAAGTTACAAAATTTATTGTTCATCAATACAATTTTTGAAATTATTTCACTCCGTTGATCATATATGTCAATTATGATGTATCAATAAATTTAATTTAAAGTAATGTAACAATTAGTTTTTTACAATTTTTTTATCTACCAATTTAATAATAATGTTAAGGTACAAGTAACTAGTTGGTTCAAACAGTCATCAATAAATTTTTTTGTTTAAAACTAATTTTTGTTTAAAGATAGTGACCCTAGAACTACCGTAAATAATTACAAAAATAAAATTAATAAATAAATAGATTAGATGCCAACTAAGTAATAGTTGTCCTCAAGGGGGTGGCACAGTTGATGACTATTTGGGCTTTGGAGGTATGCTCCCCTCAAGGTTCCAGGTTCGAGACTCACTAGTGACCGGGGACAACGTCAAAAAAAAAACTAAGTATAGTTCGACCGAAATCAATGCACATAAATTTTGAGTTCGAGTCTATCTATCCCGAATTATTGTAATCTCAAAAAAAAAAAAAAAAAAAAGCATTGATTAGATTAATAGTAATTAATAGTTATAGCGGCGCATAATTATGATTTGAGTGCCAATTGCTTTGCTCCACCACGGCTCTCTTTTTCCTTCTCCGATCTTGATCTTCTCTTCCCGGCGAAGACGACGACGACGACGAAGATGCAGATGATGATCTCCAAGGCCTCTTCAGCCATGGCGTATTTCTCTTGCGCCAGGGTTCGTTTCTCACTTCCTTCCTTTTCTCTGCACTTTTTCTTTTCTTCTTCTTTTGTTGCGATCGATTTTAAGCTGCGGCCATTGTCGAATGTAGCTTCAGCACCGTAATCTGTGATTTCTGCGAGTGGAGGATTTCGTTCTCATTCTCTATTGGTTGCCTTGTTTTATGCATTCTGGCCTTGTGACGACGAATCTCTTGTGGATTTTGTTACTTTTACTTTTTTTTCTTTTAATCGCTACTGCTAATTTTGTTGATGATGTTTCTGTTTTTACTTTTATGAGATACAAATTGGATTGCGGTATGTAATTACAATAGAGTTACGAAAGGGTTCTTCAATCGGATGAAAGTGTAGAAAGACTATAAGAATTATACGAACATGAACAAAGATAATTTGTTCACAGTACTAATCAATAAATCTCTCCTATCCTTTGAAGAGACGATTGTGCCTGCCCAATAAGGACATTAATAAGGAGGTTGTTAATTTCATTTGGGAGGGTCTCTTTTAACCATCGAGTAGCTCAATTGGTCAAAGTGGTCTTAGGATGCATAAGGTGATGGGTTCAATCCATGGTGGCCACCTACCTAGGAATTAATTTCCTACGAGTTTTCTTGGTATCTAAATGTTGTAGGGTCGGGCGGTATGTCCCGTGACATTAGTCGAGGTGCGTGAAAGTTGCCCCGGACAGTCACGGATATCATTAAAAATCGTTTGGGAGGGATTGTAGACCAATCACAGGCTAAGAGGAGCATGTTGCAGTTTAGTGAAATCTATGACGCATTTAACAGATCGATTCCTAATGGAGATGAAAGATGATCGATTCTTGGTGGACTCAGTGGCTTTTGTTATTTCCCATCTAAATCTCTGATCAAACTTGATTGTGTACTGTTTCCACTCTATGATGGCAGTTGAGGTTGAGGGTGCTGTGTGCGAAGCCATCGAAGGTGTGTTGGGCGGCCAGAGAGGTCGTTTGGTATTATTAGGCATACATCATGATTTATGATCCTTCATCGTGTTTTGTAACATGTAAAATTGGGTTGCAAGTCTTTAATGATGTTGTGGTTTATTGATAGACTTTTTGGAAAAAGATGTTTGTTTTTAGTTTTATTGATGAAGGGGAGTTTCTTTCAGGTGAGAAGCGCTTGTGTCTGGCCGAGCATGAAACAACATTCTTATAGAAAAGACCTTTTATATGGGGTTATGTGGCTCTTATCTACTCCATTGAAAACTTTGCGTGGAGCTAGTCGTTCGCTTAAAGTTGCTCAGTTTTGCAGCGTCGTCAATATGTCATCCACCTTGCAAATTGAACTGGTAAGCTATTAGATATGAATATGATACTTGATTTTTTTCTGTCTATGATAGTTGATTGATCTCTTTTTCCCAACTGTGGTCTTGTGGTGGTCATTTTAAGACAACTTTCTTTTTTTATCATTTTTCTAAAACAAAATCAACTGAGGGAATTTTATTTGATCGGATGAGGCCTTATCTTCATTTCATTTTTTTGTTGCATTTATTTCAGCTTATTATTTTTTTCCAAATAGATCCAATGGTTGCAAAACATGATTTTATCACTTTTACCCGTTCAGCTGCACAACATATAATTCTTGTTCCGAGTTTAAGTGAGTTAGGTGGCTACATATTATATTGAATATATTGAATGAGACATTAGCCCTGCTCTTTTAAAGAACTCTTCTTTAGGATGCCTCTGGTCCACTTTCATTCATTATAGGTGTTACTTCCAATAATTGTTAAGACACTTCCATAATACACATTAATTACGTATCTCTTTCACTTTACTCCTCTTTCTTAGGTACCTTGTCTTCATGACAACTATGCATACCTTTTACATGATGTTGATACGGGCACAGTTGGTGTCGTTGATCCTTCTGAAGCTCTACCAGTTATAGATGCCTTAAGCAAGAAAAACAGAAATTTGACATATATACTTAATACTCATCATCATCATGATCACACAGGTGGGAATGAAGAATTAAAAGCAAGGTATGGAGCGAAGGTATGAGTTTTAATTTTATATATTATTATTATTATTTAGCATTGGACCAATATTTTAGTTGCCACTATGTTATAATTGTTGTATGTTGAACCCCAAAGGCTGATCATTGAGGTAAGCCATGGACCCAACCTAGAGGGCCAGAGGCCCCCAGACTTCTCGAGGCCGCTATGTGAGAAATTAAATAACTCTCCTTTTCTTGATACTAAAAGAATGTACGCTTGTGTAGTAGTCTCTATTTCTCGTCTAATCAAAGTGAGGTGAATAGTTTTAATATAAACTTTTCATTGAAAAAATGAAAAGAAACTAATGTTCAAGAGATACAAACTACACAACACAAGGGAGTGAAATGGAAAAACACGAAATAAAAAGATTACAATTTACAATGAAGCACTTCGATTAAAAAAAAAAACTAAAAGAACAAGCTTGCAAAGATCTTGAGACTCGAACCAAACATGCATCTCGACAAACCACATAACAAAGAGAGGAAGGTGAGAGAAACTAAAAGATCCCCTGAAGCCAATCATAAGAGAAAGCCCTCTCAAAGAAAACAAAAGACCTCAAATAATCGAGATAGAAACGAAAACACCTTAAAAACTCTCCAATAAAAAACGCCACCTTCAAAACTCCATAAAAACAGCAAAACAATGAAAGTGAGTTTGATAAGAAAAGGGAACTTTAGACAATACATACTTCAGTACTGATGTGAAAGTATTCTGAGTTTTTTTACTTTTTTGAAATAAAGCCTTTCCTAATTTGTCCTTTAAATTAAGGCTAGGATTGAAATGAATTAAGGAATTGATGCCGACATATGTTATTTAGTAGTCTTTGAGATATTCATTATCCTTGAATTGATGGTTTATGTTATAATCTGTGGAACTGATGCAAAAAAATTGTACTTTTTTTTGCTGGTTGCAGGTGATTGGCTCTGGAATCGATAATGACAGGATTCCTGGAATTGACATATCTTTAAAAGATGGAGACAAGTGGATGTTTGCAGGCCATGAAGTGCGCGTGATGGAAACTCCTGGTCATACTCGAGGTGTTTGTTACTAGTTACTTTTAGATTTCTTTCTTGTATGATAGTAGGTCCTCCAAATTTTTTTCTTGTATGATAACCCTCCCCACCCTCCACATGTGCATGAAAATGAGGAAGCATCTAATATAAATCCATCATTACTTTGCATCTTACTTGTGGCCGTGGTGCCTATGGAATTCTGGTTTACCATTTTATACTTTTCGGGCCTGAATATTTCATTTTTTATTTAAATTGAATTCAGGTCATATTAGCTTCTATTTTCCTGGATCAGCAGCAATATTTACTGGTGATACTCTATTCAGCTTATCTTGTGGCAAGCTTTTTGAAGGAACTCCTGAACAGGTTTGTTTGCCTTACATTTTTCATTTAATTGGACGTAATAATTCAAGATTATAGAATGTCCAGATAGCTTCTTCTTATTAGACCTAACTTATGATCTTTGCCTCTCTGTGCTCTTTTTGTTAGTCCTTTTGCTCGTATAGTTGTCTAATCATGTTTAAGAATATGGGACTAAAGGGTTACTCAAAGTCTTGTACATTGGACTAATGATGTGATTTTAGGCGCACGCTTCTAGTCAGATAGAAAGGAGTCTTTTGTTAACCTCAAGGATATTCAGTCTGTTTTTTAAGCCATTTCACAGCTTAAGATTGATGGTTGATTGGTGTTAGTTCTAAGTCCCCTCTCCAAAGCTAGAGAAATTGATGTCTTTTGTGGGGTGTGAGATTTTGAGCAGGATCCCAATTTTAAAAAAATTACTCTTTGCTCTCTCTCTGTTGGCTCGCTTCCTTGCCTTGGACTGGGGGTGTTCTTCAACGAGCTCCTATTTCTTCGGGGTAGATTCATTGTTATTCAGTTATTCCATCTATTCTCGTCCTATGCACCTTGTTTTATGTTCCGTTCGCTCATGAACAAAATGGAACTCAACTTTCGTATGCTTAGATCACTCATGAAGTATCAGTTATTGTTGTGTTAAGTGTCCCCAAGTGGTGGCATAGTGGTTGAAGGCTTGGGCTTTGAAGGTGTGCTCCCCTCGAGGTTTTAGGTTTGAGACTCACCTGTAATATTAATTTGTAGACACCTCTTGTGTCTCCATTCCTTCGATGTCTCCTGGTGTCTAGCTCAGGAATGGGTGTGCTTACCCGGGTTTTTTTTTTTAATGAAAAAAAAAGTTATTGTTGCGTTAAGTGAACTTTCTGCTGGATGTGGATTGAGCTTAGAAACTTGATTGTTTTTAGTTATTCAGATTCTAATACCAAGAAACAATTGATATGAGGTTATTTTATTGACAGTATTCTAATTGTTTATCATGCGTGATACAGATGCTATCTTCACTTAAAAAAATCACTTCTTTGCCAGATAATACCCACATATTTTGCGGTCATGAGTATACTTTGGTCAGTAATTTATTAACTTTTTTTTATTATGATACTCTTGTTTTTTTGAAGCTTTAATGCCTTGTGCCTAATTATAAGCTTACCTTTTGGCAGAGTAACTCTAAGTTTGCTCTGTCCATTGAACCTAAGAACGAGGCTCTCAAATCTTTTGCAACCCAGGTTGCTAATCAACGAAGCAAGGGCTTGCCAACGGTAAATTTTGGCTCGTATTTTATGGTTGATTATTTGATATTTAAATTGATTACTATACAAAATCTGTTTCGGTTTGTGTAAAATTTGGAACTTATTGTGATTAAAAAGTCCAATGTCATTCTATTTGCATATGAACATTTTTCACCCTGAAGGCATTCTAAACTGAAGTCACGTGCATAGGAAAGAGTTTTTCCTCCATTTGAGAACCATTGCCTATTTGAGTATATCAAATCCTTCCGCCTTTGTAATCAATATGGAATGGGTTGACCTAGTGAAATAGGTGATGAGTTTAGTCCATAATAGTCTCCTACCTAGGAATTAATATCCTACCAGTATTCTTGACATTCAAATTTTGGAAGGTTGGGCGAGATGTCTTGTGAGAATAGTTGAGGTGCGAACCATCATGGAGTGACCTAGTGGTCAAGAGGGCCTTGTGGTGCTTAAAAGGTGATGGGTTCAATCCATGATGGCCACCTACCTAGAAATTATTTTCCTACGGATTTCCTTGACATCAAAATGTTGTTAGGTCAGATGGTATGTCCCGTGACATTAGTCGAGGTGTGTGAAGTTAGCTCAGACAGTCACGAATATCGAAAAAAAGAGAAGAGAATAGTGGAGGTGTGCGTAATCTGGCCTGGACACTCACAAATATATATACTTAAAAAAAAAAAAAACTAAAACCTTCCATGTTTGTAAAGTTTATCAGAATTCACATATAATTCTCATAATATGGAGGAATTTTGCATGGTTTTTCTTTTTGGATAAGAAACTATTTTATTAAAAGCATGAATTATGCAATAGGACAAGCTTTCCACCCAAGTTGAGTTGCACAAATCACCATAGCTGATGCATTGCATTATATTGAATGTAAGCTTGTGAATTAAACAGATTTGCATTCTTGTGTTTTGCGTTCAACTCTCTTGTATTTAAGGGGGGATTTATTTGTAATGTTATGGAATCCTATTTGACTTTATTCCTATGAAACCAATGTTCTTTTTGGTAAGCTGAGAAGGCAGAGCACCTCAAACCTCCAACCTATTGCCATGAATACCCATATGATATATTCTTCAATTGCCTTAAAATGTTGTTAATCCGATGATTGTAACATCCCAGATTCCAACAACATTAAAGATGGAGAAAATGTGCAACCCTTTCCTTCGAACTTCGAGCGCAGAAATTCGGCAGTCGTTAAAAGTTGAAAATACAGCAGATGAAGCAGAGATCTTGGGTATCATTCGCAAAGCTAAGGATAATTTTTAGCAGGTGGAGAAAGAGTTCATTTTAGAGTATAGGATGATAATAGGTTAGCCACATGCATTTGTAAAATAAGTTACCATGAACTTTGTACTGATGATCTCCTATGAGTTCCATTATCAGTTCAATTCTTTAGTTTAATTTGCACCTTTTCTCACTTGGATTATTTTTTTTTTTCTTGTGAAATATGAAAGGAGCAGAAGTTGAATTATTTATCCTTGTGTGTATGTAGGATGATACTAGAAGAGGTTAACGGTGGTCTAGTAGTCAATTTACGGTAACTATCTACTTAAAAATTTATTTCATGCGAGTTTTATTAACATCCAAATATTGAAGTTCAGGTGATTGTCCTATGAGTAGTCATGGATATTATAAAAAAAAAGTCATGGATATTATTAAAAAAAAAACTTTGAGGTTATTTGTCTAGAATTTGTAGTGTTCAAATTATTTTGACAATATATTGGTAAGATCCAAAGGAGAACCTCTCTTGCTTGAACTTACAAATGTGTGATGATTTAGTTTCTTTTATTTTAAAAAAGTTAAAATACCATTTTGGTCCCTCAATTATTATGTTTGTTCCATTTTTGTTCCTAAACTTTATGGTTTCGACCCATTACCTTTTATTTGTAAATTTTGTTTTGGATTTGTGTATTATTTTATTCTTGAATTAGGGTTCCTTAGGATTTGTTTTTCAATTGTATTTTATTTAGTGAATTTCAGATACCCATTTAGTGCCACTACCGTCGCCCATCGCACAAATAATCAAAATGGCAGAGTGGTCTTGACCGACGATTGAAATGCTATCTGAAGACGATTTGGAACTATGTTTTACAAACCTAAATTTCTTTTCAAAAAGAAAATGTTTGAGGCATTGGAGAGGAAAAACCAGATTTGACTAATAAGAAGAAGAAGAACCCATTGAAGTAATAATTAAAGATTTTTAAAAAATAAAATAAACTTTTTAGAGATTTTGTATCAAGAGAAGTCGAAAAAGAGAATAGTTATTTTTGCAGAAGTAATTTTAAGAATTGAAAAGAGAGTGTTTTGAATTAAAACAATCAATTACTTGAAGAAAAAAAAAGAGTGGTTTTTATTTTTTATGCAGAAAATTATTTCATGTTTTTTACTCAGTCAATACTACATTATATAAATATATTACTCTACGACTTCACTGGGGAACGAACCCAGAATCTCTGGTTTCGTAGACCAGCGCCTTATCCATTGGGCCATGAAGTCTTTTTGATAGAAATAAATTCTAAACTCATAACCTTTAAAATATAATCACAAGGATAAATTTTATCATTCTTGTACAAACATTAAAACAACTTCACTCGGATTGAACTCAAAATCTCTGACTTTGTAGACCATCCCCTTATCCACGGTCATGAAATCTTGTAGATAAAATGATTTTTTTAGTACATATCGAGGAAAGAGGAATAAATACCAATTCTCGAAATTGAACTTGTGACGCTGATATTGAGCTGATTTACAACCAAATAATGAAATCATTACACCACTGACCCATTTAGCTATCCACATGGTACTATAACTCTCAAATAAATGAAAGTCAAATATAGATTCTCGTGATTGAACTCATAATATTGAACTAGATTATTACCAAACAACAAAATCAACACGTCACTAATTTATTCGGTCGTAAATCAACACTTTACTACATGATATTAAATATTGATCCATCAATAAAGGTTCTCCAAATTAAAATGTTCAAGGATTACGAAGAGAGTTCAAATTATTATTATTTATTATTATTATTATTTTTTAGTGTTCTAATCAGCTTAGCACGCACACATTTTTGTTATGAGACAACTCACTAAATCCTACAATATTTATATCATGTTAAAACAAATAAATAAATAAATAAAAATCCTAAGTATGTGGCTTTGGCTAGATGGACATAACTAATAACTTTTTGGAAAAAATATTTTTTTAGTCTCGAGTTTGGGGTATAGTGTCATTTCAGTCCCTTTGCTTCCCAATCAAACAATTTGCCCATAACATTTGCTCAATTTCAGTGCTTTTAAGTTTGCATTTATACTTATATTCTTTAATAAATTTATTTTATGTCAATATAAAAATAATCACATTATCAATATTATTAAAATTTAATTTTAATCTAATCATTATTATAGTCAATATTACATCATAGATAATTAATGATCTTTTTATCTCAATCACTAAAATTGAGTAGTATTGAAATATCATAAACTTAATTTACACATTTTTAAGGGGAATTTGCATGTATATTACAATAAGATAAAAAAATTGAGTAAATAGCAACTTTTTGAAAATATTTGC
>JBBMEF010008855.1:0-23043 GCA_037832685.1 Sicyos baderoa | reverse complement strand
TTTATGACCGGCGGCCGGTCATAGATGAGAAACGGTCATTTATGACCGGCCGCCGGTCATAGATGAGCCGGTCATCATTGTACAAGATTTTCCAGTCATCTTTCTTGATGCTTGTCATAAATGCCTCCGTGTTTTTTTTTTTAATTTCCAGCCGGTCATAAATGACCCAATTTCTATTAGTGTATTGCAATGTTCTCTGCTTTAGTATATTCTGGTAACTCATTTTTTTTTCTTTTAATTCAAACATATTGAAATATATAGAAATGCTTTAAATTATATTTAGACATGATTACTTAGTCTAGGATGTGGCTATTCCATTTTTTATGTATAAGATTTTATGAATGTACTATATAAATCTCCTAAATAAAATGGTTTTTCGTCTCGCCCCGTGAACTAAAATGTGTGTTCTTTGTTTTCTCGGTCGATAATCGTGGTTTGTTGATTATGATTTTCATGACCTAACTTTATGATAATTTAAATTTGAAATGTAGATGTGGAAGTGAAGGTAGGGCATTCACTGCCATTAATTTGTGATTCAAGTTGTTTGAGTGCTACAAGTCCTTATGAAAGTAAATTGTGTGAGAATTATTGTATTCGAAGAAGATTTGGAAGTGGGCGATGCATTCAAAACCCTGAAGGAACCAATGTACTTTGTTGTTGCAATTAACCCTTTTCATTAATTTTTGTCATCTCCACATTTTTAATCATTTATTATGTTGTTTTGTTACTCACATTCATAGGGGGTTAATTCTTTACCCCCTTCCTTACACCTCAAATGAAATAATTGAGTAACAATTTTTTATTTTTTCTATTTGCAATGCATGATTTTACAATTTTATTGATTATGTTCTGGCCGACAAAATTGTGAGAGAATATGGAGTTTCACCTCAAAACTAATTGACAATGGGAGGAGTAGTCCATATCTCTTTTATATTGATGTTGGACTCTCCCACCCACTTTCCAATATGGAACATTTGTGAGATCCTAACAAAAATGATGAGTTTACTTAAGTTAAATCGATTAAAAATAATAAAGTGAAATTGATTTTGTTTTTTTTTATACAACAATATTGGGGGAATGGGGATTCAAACCTGTACCTTCATGATTACTAAATCGTATAAGATACAAGTAAAGCTATGCTACCTTTGACAAGTGAAATTGATTGCAGATAACAAAAATTGAAATATTTTGTTATCTATGAAATAAATTTAAAAAAATTCCAGAATTAAAGTAGAAGTACTATAATTTGCTAAGCGAATCCTCAAAGACAATTAAAAAAAAAAAAAAAAAAAAAAAAGTTAGATTCCATAAATGGTGGCACATTTGGTTGAAAACTTAAACTTTAAAGGTGTGTTCTCCGAGTCTTGAGACTCATTTGTAACATTAATTTGTAGATATCTTCCGTACTTCTATTCCTTCGATGTCTCTCGATATTTGATTTAGGGACGAGCATAATTACTCTTATTTCAAAAAAAAAATCACATGAGTAGAATCTTGTGGATTTAGTCTTTATCATAAATTTAATTGTATGATTATTTTATACAGATTTAAAAGACTAGAATACACGATTGAATGAATGAGTTGGTGACGCATTGACTATCTTAATTGATTGTAATTCAATTCAACCTTACGATCACAAGTTCGATCCTGGAAATTGAGTCGTAGTTATATCTGAGAGCAAACAAGTTTTCTGGGTAAGCTTCCCCAATCTTAATCTAAGCCTGGCAACTTGAAAGGGCTTGATATTGCAAACCAACACTTTAATCAATAGTACTATAACTCAATCAGGATATAGTTTAATATAAAACAATTCCATTAAAAACTCCAAAATTAACTCAAACATGTGTGTTATATTTACTTTTGAGACGCCGCCGCCGCCGCCGGTGAAGTCAAGCGGTCAACCTTCAAACTCAATGTGTGGACAATAACAGCACTAAACCGTAAACAAGGCGCATTTTAGTAGATACAGCGCACCTTTACGCGGCGGTAGAAAAATCCACGGTTCCTCCAGTCTTCAACGGCGCCGGAATCGAAGCGTAACGAGCAGAGAAGTTCCGAAATCCACTGAAATCGTCGATATCGTCGTCCAATTCCCCAATCTGCCCCGAACCTTCGTCGAAATTCATAGCGTAACTCAACGGATCGTACTGGAATTTTCCAGCCCTAGCGGCACCACCACCACCACCACCACTCCGATTGCGATTAAATCGGCGGATGAAAGTCTTCCATCTCGGTCCGGCGACGATCTCCGACCATTCTCGGAGCTTGAATAGAAACCCAACGCCTTGCGCCAACCAGCGCCCCGGCGGCGGCGATGCTCTAATCCGCTCCCACCACGACGGCCGGCGAGATCCGAAGCACGATAGCCGGAAATAACCGCAGCTGGTGGTCGGCGACTGAGATTTGGATTCGTCCGCTTCACATGGTGGAGGCTGTTCTGGTTGTGTATACGCCATCATCGGATTCGATGGTGATCGGCAGTTTTATACAGCGCAACGCAAAATGAAACAGAAACCAGCTGTCACCGGCGTCACCGGCTTCTCCCGGTCGCCTGAACGAATTTGAACCGATAATCGATCCAAAACTCACCGGGAGTTACCGGTCGGGAAGGGGGGATTATGATCTGGCGTTTGGGAAGTAGGATAAAGGTGGGGTCCATACATTAAATTAGGTGGGCCCCACTTTTAAAATCTCATTTCAGTCACGACATTTTCATGCCTTGATCCATGACATGTTTCGATGGGTAGTTGAGAAAATTCAGTTATCATCATATTATTATAATTTCTAAGTTCACGTGAACATCTGTTATATAATTATTTATTTCAAAGGAATCATATTTTACATTATTCGGTATTTATAATTAGTATTAAAACGTATTAATGACGGTGAAGTACAATTTCCCTCTATTTTATCAACTAATAATGAGAGAGTTTTTTAATTCAATAATAATTAAAAATGGAGAGATTGGAATCCACGACTATTTAGCTCATGGACACACTTATATATTGTTGTGTTATTGATTTGATTGGTCATTTTTTATTGGTCAAAAGATGAGCGGCTTACTCAAAATTAGTAGTGTACAAAAGAAATGACAATCCAAGCATCACGAACTATCCAATCTAAACCATTTAAGGTTATAATCTTCTTTGGATTGGGTTGGGTTAAGATTTTATGATTTTCATTGGGCACGGTCAATTTATTGACCAATTTTTTGTTCGTTTAACCCAATTCAACTTGAATTAAGAGCAATATTATATAATATATATGTAAAATCAATGAATAAGATAAGTACTTATCATGAAAATACATAAATAAAATAGATAACATATGATTTAAGTATAGTATCATTATATATATTAACATATTTGTAGGCTTAGAGAAAAATTAACACATTGGTAGACTTGGAGAAAAATTATATTTTGACTAAAAAAATCTTTGAAAGAAAAAAAAAAGAGAGTTAGATTAGTGTGTAATCCAAGAACCCAACCAACCTGAATATATCAACCTGAATATATGTGTTAGATTGTTCTAATACATAGAGTTAGACGAATTGACCAAAAATTTAAATTAGTTAAAAAAAAAAAGTCACATAATCTAATACAACCCGAACCATGTACACCCCTACTTAAAAATAAATGAAAGCAAAACATCACCAACTTTTGGGTGGTGAGTGCAGACTTCATCTGGAAAGGCTAGCTCCACAGATGGGGATTGTTTTGGGTTGAAGCAACAAGAAGAAAACAGCCTCAACAAACAAATCATTACTATTATAATTCCAAGACTTTCATTTTATTTTAACTTTAATTTCCATCAAATAATTTACCCAAACACAATAATGAATGTGAATCCAACCCCAACAGCCACATTCCAATCCAAAAAAATAAAAAACTTATCTTTAAAGACACTTCTGATATTTGAACTCAAAAGAAACCAGCTGAGGAAACGGCTGATATTTCCATCAAATAATAATCACAAACACAATAATCTTGCATTATTCTTCATCAGTATACCACATCTCTTTACAACACTTTCAATAAATGCAACAATATGGGATTATAATATTGTCTTTTTTATAAGAAACGATAACATTTTCGTTGACAAAATGAAAATGTTACATCAAACATTGATAAGGTTCAACCAAAGAGCAACATACAAAGGCAATACAGTAAGCTCTGCCTTTGTATTTTGTTTGCAAATTGAGAAAATGATACTCGTGCCGAAATACGATTCTGTGGAGAGTATGGTCATAGAGAGTAGAAAAATCAAATCATGGGGGACGGGTTGATGATCGAACGACATCGCGAGAGACACATGCATGCCCCTCACTGGAGCTTGGACGGGTTGTGCGGAGGATGAAGATAAATGGTGTCGATCTCGGGTGCATCCCTCACTAGAGCTCGGACGCTGGATGGTGAATGAGATAACCAACTTTTTGAGATGAGGCCACCAGAGAAGAGGAGAAAGAAGTTGGTGCATCCATGAGGTAGGAGAAGATGAAGAAGAAAAGATGCCAGAAGTCATGTTTGCGGAAGCCAAAGAATTGCACGTCCTCCTTCCCGACAATGCCAATGCTAGAAGGGCGCGACATCAATGGAGGAGGAAAGGAGATAAGACCTAGAGTTTGCTTTCTTTTGAAGAGTTCAGAGAGAATTTTCCACACATCTTCAAGAGATCTCTCCATCCTTAACATTCATAAATGTTCAACTCATGAAGGTCAGGCCTCTTCTTGACTACTAACCCAACCCAATCTTGAATCGACTCAAGGATTAGTGAATTAAAAGAAACATTCCAGTGCAATGACATGTTTGTGAATAAGGGTAGAGCTCTCATAAAATTTGGCATCTAATTTTCTTAGTTCAATAATGTTTTGGGTTTAAAGTTGTGCTCCCCCAAGGTCTCAGAGGTTCGAGACTCTTTTGTGACATTAATTAGTAGATCTCTCGTATCTTCATTCTTTTGATATCTCCCAATGCCTGGTCTAGGAACGGACGTGGTTACCCTTGTTTAAAAAATGAGAGATTCAAATATCTCACATAGACGATCATATACGCCAATTACCATAACTTAACTAAGTTTGGCTATGAAATGTATTTATGTCCACATTTTCAACCAGAAGAAAATATGAATGAACAGAATGAAGTAAAGTCCAGCAATGCAACAATAATGAATGTTCTGTTCATACCTAGTTCAATGAAAAGTAAAAATCTGTTCATATTCCAACCAAAAAGAGATACAAAATTTTTCAATCTAGTTAACAAATCTAATCAAACAACTTAATACCTAGCATATTGTTGTTCATCAATGGTGGGTGAGTGCACATATCAGGTGTCTTCATGCTCTGTTATTCTATAAGAAAAAAAGCTGGTAATGGCCAAATGCAGAAATGGAAGAATAGAGCTCCATAAACAAAGAACAAAAAGAATGGCTATTAAAGAAAGCATTTGTAAGAACATGAACGAACAACTTTATAAAAAGAATGGTTATCCTGAAAGAACTAAACCAGAGTTCAATTGTACAAACCTAATGCTATTTGTAATCTGTATCTGAAACCTGTTCACTATATCTGTAAAAAAGAAAAAGAAAAAGAAAAAAGCAACTTCATACCAATCCTAGGTTCCAATGTCGTGTTCTGATATTCTCGAATCCAGGACGAGTACTGTCGAAGCAGTTATTTACACAACCCAATCCATTGGCATCTGTGAGAACTGGCAAAGAATCGGGTAATCTCGAATGTAAGAGATGATTCCGACTCTTAGGATCTCCGGTTCGATCTTGAAGTGAAAAGATGGGAAATGGGAATCTAGTGAAACTGAGCACTCCCATCTTGAATATTCTTGCTCAATGTGACTGCTAACAACTGATCAATATTTTGCATCAAACATCATCCTCGAACAAAACAGGAGTTTCAAAACTTGACCTCGATTTCCAGCCAGTAGAGGTGGCCAGGCTTTGAAGTAAGGTCAAAACGTCGGCAGTGTCATCTAAATAGTATTTGGCTTTGCTAGGCTTTTGACCCACAGTACATGCAAATATCTTTGGGGGAGTAGTAGAAAGGGATGAGCTATAGCTTCTTTTCAATATGCTCTCGAACATGTCTTCGTCGGATCGATCATCTCCAATGCACATCACAAAGTCAGGTGCTTCATCAGAACTGATCATTGTGGAAAGAACCCTTTCAGCAACTAATCCTTTAGTCACACCCTGCAAAAAACATAGTAGATGTGATGATGATTGCTCAGCCTTCATGATATCGAATTGAAAAGGCCGAGGAAGAAGTACGCAGAAGCTGTAAATACCTGCGGTTTCACTTCGACGATCTGCTGGCCTTTTTTAACGACTACAGGTTCGTTTGCGAGGACATTTTCAAGGTGATCTAACAGCTCCATGGCCTGACATGAACCGAAATAAGAATCAGCGTCTTGATGGTGCCATACCAAGGCGCTGTCCTTCGGCTCTATGGAAGAGCCATCAGTTGCCTCAGTATATAGTTTCATAACAGGTTCTGCGATCCTTTTCCAGCCAAAGTTTTCAGCTAATGTACTAACTTCCCATTCAGAATCCCTATTCCACCTACAAATAAATCAAGACTCCAGATGAGAATCAAGACTATTTGATTAACCGGAACGATATAGACTGTACAACTAGAAAAATAATTGGGAAGTTAAGTTTGATACCTCAAGTAGTATCCATGTTCAGCAGCAATACCAAGATTCTTACATGAATCGAACCATGAACCGAGAGAAACTTTGCCCCTGCCACTAACTATAAACACAGTGTTCTTTGAATCCATGCAAAGGTTGTTGAGGATAGAAATGACTTCAGGTGTTGGGGATTTGACTAACGAAGCTTGAGAAACCACGGTCCCGTCATAGTCCAAAAATATCGCCCTCCTAGAAGAGCTCCTATATGCAGAGCCAATATGTTCAATGGAAAGCTTTCTGAAACTTGGAGAAAGTGACAAGATTCTGAAACCTAAGCCAAGTCCAATGCCCCAACAACGTTTACTGTAGTGATCTTTGCATGCTCGCTCCAAATCTTGCAAGAAACTGCGAGACCAGAAAGCAACATCATGCGAGCTAATATATCGGTAATGTTTTTCGTGCCTAAGCTGCTTCTCTAATGCAGGCATTGCTATAGCCGAATAAAGTGCATCGGCTACCGCATCAAAATCCCATGGGTTTACCCTGACTGCACCGCTTAGAGATGGTGAACAACCAATGAATTCCGACACAACAATCGTGCTAGTCCGAGGTGAATTCGGGGAGACTTCCAAGACTTCATCCATTTGCGAAGTTCCCTGTCGACAAACAATGTACTCATATGGAATTAAGTTCATACCATCCCTGAGAGCATTTACAATGCAACAGTCTGCTAATACATAATATGCAATCTTCTCGTGAGGAGGAATAGGATGATCAATCAAGACAACAGGTTCATATCCTGGAAAACCGAAAGCCTTGTTAATCCTTTCGGTTATCTCATAAGTTTCCCTTTTTGTCTCCAGGACGTCATTCCCATCACTCCGCGCCGGATTTAGAATTTGCACCAGAACAATATTACCTTGTAACTCCGGATGCTGGTTCAAGAGCTGTTCTACAGCTAATAACTTCAGACCAATACCTTTAAATATGTCCATATCATCAACGCCAAGAATAAGCTTCTTTCCTTTGAGATTCTCTTTGATTTCCTTGGCCTTGACTGAAGTTTCGGGTTGGTTTAATGCAAATTCAAGTCGTCCCATATGAATTCCAACAGGCATGATCTTAATGTAAATGGTACGGCCAAAATACTCGAGCGTAAGATAGCCTCGTTTGGATTCATACTCCAGACCAAGCAGCCTACTACAACAAGATAGGAAGTGGCGAGCGTAGTCGAATGTATGGAATCCAATTAGGTCTGCGTTAAGTAATGCTTTCAGAATCTCATCTCTGACAGGCAGAGTTCGGTAGATTTCTGACGATGGAAACAGACTATGAAGGAAGAACCCGAGCTTAATTCGGCTGTAACGTTTTCTCAAAAAAGTAGGGAGAACCATAAGATGATAGTCATGAATCCAGACATAATCTTCTTCCAGATTAATTACCTCCATAACTTTATCTGCAAACCTTTTATTGGCTGAAAGATACGCTTGCCAAAGGCGTCGATCAAAGCGAGATCCATGATAAGGGGATATCGGCATCATGTAATGAAAGAGTGGCCACAGATGTTGTTTGCAGAATCCATGATAAAACTGTTTATGTAAGGACGAGGGGATGAAAGTTGGAGCACAGTTGAATTCCTCCAATAATTTTTTCGAAATCTCTTCCTGCTCTCGGACATCAACATCAACCTTTAACGATCCAACATATATAACATCCACATCCGATGGGAATCCATGCTTCAACTGAAGGAGAAGTGAATCCTCATCAAAACTAAAGTTCCATCTCCCAGATTCTAGATCCTTTTTAGCATGAATAGGGAGAAAATTTGCCACAATTATTTTTCTCCCTCGACATTTAGATGAGGAAACTTCCAAATCAGTGTCCTTATCGGAAAATATACCCGAAGCAGTCATTACCCGTGGAACGGTTCTCGGTGTAGGAGGAAAATCCAACATATCTGTTGATGATAATTCTAACAAGCTCAAGCAAGAACTTGACAGCATGACAGCAAACAATCAGATTGCCCCCCGTTATCGACTATCGACCAATGTTAAGAACACAGAACAAATAACAAATAACTTCTTTTCCACAGTACAACAGCCAAACAGAGGACCAAAAATCTGTTGAAAAATCAAAATGTGAGAAAATCTTAAACTTTGTTTTATCTTTTAAAACAATAATTTGACAAAGAAGTTTTTCATATCCACTCATAACAAGAGACAGGCAACTTAGATGATTAGTCAATAAAATATCTCTCATTCAAGTTTTTAATGCATTGTTGAAGCAAGAAATCAAAGCTTAAACAACCATTAGCTTCCAAATTCCAATACAATTTCTCCTAAATAAACAAGTCAACTAAACAGGAGAGATTATGGTAATCCTATTTACATTTAAAGGGCTAATCTCAAACAAACAGTAAGATCCAAATCCTCAAAAAGGGCCAGGCCAATGGAAATGCAAGTAGATCTTTTAATTTCAACCAAAATAAACGAAAATATATATATATAAAAAAAAAAAACAAAAAACAGTCGTTAGCTGATCAGCTTTATAAAAATCCATACCGACAAGATGAATTCAAAATTGAAACACAAGATAAAAAACAAATGTCAAAATTGGTTATGCACTTCTTATCCTTATCTTCAAGATACTGAAAAATCCTCACTCAAGAAAATTGTATACTAATTGCAATTTCACTTCCAAATCACACTAAAAACTTAAATAAATAAAAAAATAAACAAATCCCAATCCTTAGATTTCCAGATCATTAATTCATTCATCAATCAACAAACCAAATCAGACCCATCTCTTTGTTTTCAAGGAAAACAACAACAAAATCCACAACCCTTTAAGCAAGCAAATGAAAACAGGAAAACCCAAAACAGAAAACCCAATAAAGATACCTGAAATGAATGTTGCCCAAATGGTGGAAAACAAGTTGAGACCCAGAAAAGAATGAGGAAAAGGGTATTTGAGAAAACCCTAGATACATGAATCTGTTAAGGCGCCATTACAGAGAGAATTGGAAAGTGAGATTGATGAGAGAGGGGGGATTATTAGGTTGGAAAGTTTTGGAGGGGAAGATTTGGGGGAGATTTTGTGGGTGGGGAAAAGGGGGAAAGAGGGATTAAATGGAATTGAAATGGAAATGGATAAAGGGGAATTAATTAGAAAAGAAATGAGAAGCGAATTTGTCAAAATGTAATTGTTCTGTTCTTCATTCTAGGAAAGAAGGTGGGATTGAGATCTACACCAACAAAGTCAAAAATTTTAAAAATTTAAATTAAAATTTTAAAAAGAGAGAGAAAGGGATGAAGTGACAGTTGGATTGCAACCAGGGTTGCTCCTAAGTTATGGATGCAAAGTTTTCTACCTATCATGCCCTTTTATTTTATTATTATTATTTTTCTTTTTCTTTTTTAATTTATTTTCGTAATTGTTTGGATCATCTAATCTTCATTAGATGCGATATATAATATCTAAGTAGGTAGATATCATGAACTTAACTCAACCGTCTTAATTTATCATGATTTTTTTTATTATTAGATTATTTCATGATAATTTTTTTTATATTCATAATTGATTAGATTAGTTTGTGCGTATTTAACCATCAAGTGATTCAATTGATCAAAAGGAAAATTAAAATGCTTAAGGTGATTGGTTTAATTTATAGTGGTCTCCTACTTAGAAATTAATTTTTTATAATTTTCTTGGCATCTAAATGTGTAGTCATTTTTTTATATTGAATAGGAAGTCAATTTATATGCATCTTGCAAAATATATGAGTAGATTTTACAAGTTTTGTATATCAAATAAACTTGTAATCTACCTCATTTTAATCTCATGATGGTTTCAAATTGAGTCACCAATTTTGGAAGAAATTGTATTAATTACATTCTTTTTTCTAGGACTTCAACAATTATAAATGATATGACCACGGTCATTGAATCTGTTGATAGACAATTATTATGGGGTAGTTCAATTGGTCATGGAGGGCATTGGGATGCATAAGAGAATAGGTTCGAATTTTATGATGCCACCTAAACAAATGTTGTAGGGTCAGGCGGTATGTCTCCTCACATTAGTCAAACTGACCCGGACAGTCATAGACATAAAAGAAAAAAAAATAAAAAAAATCTGTTGATGGGCTAAACTATGGATGGGCTCACTACTTTCATTATACTTTATCCTTTTTCATTTTTGTTTAGATATTCATTTTTTTTATTATTATTATTCTTGCCGTTTCTCGAACGTTAAATATTCATTAATTATATAGTTAAGCTTTTAATGGTTTCTAACAACAAACAAAAGAAATATTATGTTTTCAAAAAAAAAAAAAAACAAAGAAATACTATATTGGATCCATTTGGATTGATTTTCTCCATATTTGAATTTAAATGATCTAACTTTTTGCTCAAAATCACAACTGATACACTAAGTTGATTTGGATGAATTTGATTTTATTGACTTTTCAGTTACTTCAAACCCTTATTGTGTGGGATGGAAGATTTAAATATATCTAACTTCTTGTTTGTGTAAAGCTAAAAACTATGTTCTCTTTCAATACAAATAAAATAAATATGCTATCTTTATGACTTTTCAAAGACTTATAAATATTTAACTAAATTTAAAAGATATATATATATATATATTTTTTTTTTTTTTCTAACACTTCAAAATCATTTTTAATCACTTGAAAAGTAATTTCAAAGAAATTTTGTAAACACTTCATTAATTAATGGTTATGAAATGTGGTCCAAAATTTAATTTCATAAACAAATATTATATTCACTCCACCATATTAAAATGCAGATTACTTTTAATTAATACAACTTACCAATTAACTTCAATGTCTATAGGTCATAGAGATTCAATTGCAAAAAAATATTAGGAACCAAAGGAAAATGCTAGATTGGAACATTCAAAACCAAAAAAAAAAAACATCGGGACCTAAGAACACTTTTTAGTACAACAATAAGGATCCAGGGGAGAATACAAAGTTTGGAGTATTTTTTTTTAACAAATTCAAATTTTTAGGTTGATGAGTACTTCAATTTTTATAATAGAAAAATCCAACTCTAACCTTTTAAATTAGATTTGATTGAGATTATCCGATTGGATTAATCTTTATCTTTTATCTAAACTCTCATAATTGGTAAATATATTTTAAAAAACATAAATATTATTTATTTTATTATTGGATGTTTTTTATCCACATGTTAAAAACTAATTTGATTAATTAAACTATTTATATATATATATATATATATATATTTATTTATTTAACCTAATTTAGAGAGAATTATAATCCAACTTAATTTTTATGGTTTGGGTTGCAAATTTTTCTCATGTCAAGTACTTTAATTTGTTGTGACTTATTATATTTTTTCCTGGAAAATAAAGCTTTGAAGAACTTGAATCAGTTGAGGTGCTAAAAAACTTCATTGATGTACCAAAAAAAAAACTTTATTGATGATTAAATAGTTTGAGTGTGTTTAGAAGATAGAGGATTTATAATAGTTTGTCTAAGGTTGATTTTAATCTCACATTTAGATGACTCATACTCTATTATATTACAATCATTCGTAATCTCTCAATATAACTAATATATTATACTTATAATTTCATCAAAATATATATATATATATATATATATATTATTTGAATACATTCTTTATCCATATTTATTAGGAACAGCTAAGAATAAAAATCCAATAATTTAATCAATTACTCTGCATGTAAAATGTTTATTATGTGAGCTTGCTTTGCTTAGAGGTTAGAGTTATATATATATATATATATATATATATATATCATGTTAGCATTTTTTAATACAAAACGTTAATCATATGAAACATGTTGTGTAGTAGGTCCGAAATTTTATGGATTTTTTTATTTTTTTATTTTTAAATCTCCTAAATAATTTAAGTTGAGTTGATTGGATTTTCAAGTTATTTGTTTTGTTTTTATTATTATTATTATTATTATTTTAGATCATTTGTATTTAATTTTTTTAATACTACCATTACCTTTTTCAAAATTAATTTGAAAAATAATGACGTAATTTTATTCTAAAACTTGAATTTCAAGAGAACAATAGCTCCATGATTATTTAGTTTTAATTAGTGATCAAACTTTAAATTAAATGCCGCGATAATCAAGATCTAAAACATGAAAAATATGTGAAGTAAACTGACTTCTCCAGGATTCGAAAATATCGATAATTTACATAAAATAATAATAATAATAATAATAACTCGTTTGAAATTCTGACATTTCTAGCGAAAAGTATGTTTAATCAAATAAGTAATTTTCTTAATTACTTATCTGTACTAAAAAAACTAAATTACTTATCTGGTTGAAGGGCCACGATTAGAAAATTCTCAATTATTTAAGTCTAGTTTGATTATTATTTAGGTCAGCCTGATAATCATTTGATTTTTTGTTATTGATTTTTAAAATTTAAATATATTCTCACTCAAATTTCTTTTATACAATATATCTATATTTTTTTAAGAAAGTATGAGAACACTAACTAATTTTTAAAAACAAATAAAATAGTTCCAAAAAGTTTGTTTTTGTTTTTAAAAGTTGGTTAGGATTCTCTTACTTTCTTGGAAAAAAGATGGATATATGGTAGAAATGGTGGAACACATTATAGTAAATTTGAGTGAAAATAGGCTTAAATTTCAAAAATAAAAAACAAAATCAAATGATTATCAAATAAGACCTTAGTTTTTTTTTTTTTTTTTTTTAATTTAAGCATATTTTTACTCATATTTCCTACAATATATTTCACATTTCTTACCATGTGTTCCATATTTTCTGTAATGTGTTAACAAACTTTTAAAAACAAAAACAAACTTTTGTAAGCTTTTTTTTGTTTCCAAATTTTGGTTTAGTTTATACAAATATAAGTGAGATGTAGATGTTAAAGTAAAAAAAAATTTATGATAACATAGTTATTGTAGGCTTAAATTTCAAAAATAAAAATAAAAATCAAATGGTTATAAAAGACCTAATTAATCAAAATTAATTCTAAATAAGTTAACATTACAAACTTTCAAATATCTAATAAAAAAAAATTGAAAATAATATATAGATATTCAAAATATTCATAATGACCAAAATATTACTATATCTCCATTGTTTTTTGTCACGATAAATAAATAGCAAAAGAGAGACTCAAAAACTTCGTTTTTCAAATGACGATACGAATCGATCGAATTAACTTTTATTTAGAATACGTAGATGTTTTATTTCATTAGATTTAGAACTCTCTACATTTTTTCATTAAGAAATCAAACTTCTAATAATTTATCGATTGTTATGATTGTTTGCATCGAATAGAGCAGGGCCGCAGCTAAAAGAGATTTGAGAATAACAATAACAATAATAAAAAAAGTAGCTCAACGGTATCAATATAAATGTAATGACTAGGAGGTCTAAGTCTTCCTCAAAATCTCATCAAAAGACCTCCCTTGAAAGGAAAAAAACATTATCATAATATTATTATTATTGTTTTTATAATGATTATAAAATAAAAAGGTGGTCAAAAATTGTGTAAAAATGCGTTCACATATGAAAATGAGGAACGAAGTTGCCGGGGAAAAGGAGAAATCAATTAGATGGAAAAAGACCGATGGGTCCCTTTCGATTTTTCCAATAAAGTTTGAATTTTCTTTTTCCTTCTTTTTAAATCAACTAACATTTTTTTAATCAATTAATTTTCAATAAACAACATTATCTTTCGAGAAGGTAAAATTTTACATTTTTTAAGGTTTTATTTCTTTTATTTTATTTTCGATCATATCCTTGCAATGCTTTGACTCCTGTTTGTTTCCCGAGAAAATAACATTGAACTGTTTTGTTCAAAGTTTCAAACAAAGACCTACCTAATTTCTTAATCTTAATCCTTTTATTTTCTTTTTGGATATGTATAGACCAAAAACTCTTCTTTATTTCAATTTATTTTCTTTTATTTCCTTATTTATCTTTTCCTATATCTATTCACCCCTTGCTTTTTAAATTTATGTCTAAGTTCCTCAATTTTTTTTAAAAAAATTAAAATTGTTTAAAATAATAGGAGCTTAATATTTAGCATATATTTCATCAGAGTTGAGTTGGATTAAGAGAATTTTGTTAACCAACTTAAACTTTTGGGTTTCTCAATTTATTAATTAGTTCAACCTTATACATTATAACAACTCAACTCTTATATGTTCGAGTCAAGTTGGGTTGAATTGGATTCTCAAGTTGTTTTAATCTCAAATTTTCTCTAAAACTCAACTTAAAATTCCTAAATATGAAATAAATAAATTTTAAAAAAACATAATACTATACTTAAGCTTAAGTTTCTCAATAAACGAGAGCATACTAATTCTCATACTTAAACATGTGATCGTAGCGATGAATTGAATTACCACCAAATAATAAAACCAACACATACTATCAATCTTCGTGGCAAAATTTATTATTATGGTGGAACTAAAAAAACATATATTTGGCAAAAAAAAAATTATTTAAAAAAAAACTATGAAGAAATGAAAATCGCAAGCAAATTAGGAGATGAACAAACATGGAGCATTGTATGCACGAAGAAACCCTAGACTAAAATTGAGGATGGTGGATGGCATGGAGTAGCTTGGCTGGGGCAGTAGTATAGTTAATTTTTTGTGTATAAATTTTGAATTTTATGTCCATTTAATCTTTTAGTTTTTCAAATTTAGGCCTCGTTCAATAATCATTTGGTTTTTTGTTTTTAAAATGTAAGTCTATTCTCACTCAAGTTTTTTATAATGTGTTCCACCATCCTATCATATATCCACCTTTCCTTAAAAAAGTAGGAGAATACTAACGAACTTTTAAAAACAAAAACAAACTTTTGGAAGTTTTTTTTTTTTTTTTTTTTTAAAGTTGGTTGATGTTCTCCTACTTTCTTAAAGAAAGATAAATATAATAGGTAGGGTGGGACACATTGTAGAAAATTTGAGTGAGAATAGGCTTAAATTTCAAAAACCAAAAATAAAAAATCAAATAATTATCCAACAGGGTCTTAGTCTTCTAATTTGTAAAGATCTTTAAGTTGAGTGTGTTTTGGATTCTAATTGAATGAATTTAGTATGTTTATATCCATACAATTTCGGACCTACTACACAACATGTTTCACATGATTAACGTTTTGTATTGAAAAATTACTGACATGTTTTATATATATATATCTATATATATAGCTCTGACCTCTAAGCAAAGCAAGCTCACATAATAAACATTTTACATGCAGAGTAATTGATTAAATTATTGAATTTTTATTCTTAGCTGTTCTAATTAATATGGAGAAATAATGTATTCAAATAATATATATATATGAATAACGAATCAAATTGTCATTATATTTATTCTATTTTATTCTTGCATCTTTTTGGTGACCGAGAATGAAAATCTACAGTTGATAAATATAGTTATCATTTTAATCTATATATTTAGATAAGTCGATATTCTATTTTTTTTTAATATAAATTGAGAGAGTAAAATTATAAATATGATTCTTTTAAATTTATGATCATAGAATAAAAATGAATTAATATCGAGCTACCAACCTATTTGATAGTCAATATTCTATCTTGTAACTAGGGATTGTGTTATTTTAAACTTTAAGTTGAGTGCGGTTAAAATGATTATTGTAGCGGTGTTTGATTTTGAGAAGATAGGAACCAAATATAAATAATACCGAATGTACTTTTCTCTAATTTTTGTCTTTTTTTCTTAATAAAAAAAAGTGAAGGTATTGAGAAAATGAAAATGAGCTGGCAGGAAATAATGATGAAAGAGAGGAAGTTAGTTAGGTGGGAGCCAAAAATTAAACAGAAATTAATTAATTAAGTCCCGTTTCATAACGATTTGGTTTATTGTTTTTGGTTTTTTAAATTTAAGCCTATTCTCTCTCAAATTTCCTATAAATGTACTACATCCTTCCTACCATTTATCCATCTTTCTTTAAGAAATTGTAGGAAATTTGAGAGAAAATAGGTTTAAATTTGAAAAACCAAATGGTTATCAAACCAGACCTTAATAAGCCAACTTTTTTCAGAAAATAATTATTTTTATTTCTTAAATTTGAGATTTAATTTTAGTTTGATATTTAATTTTAGTTTGATATTTATATTTTAGAATTTAACTTTTTTTTTTTTGAAAATTATAAAATCGAACTTCATTCCTAAGTCGTGACATGAGAAAGGATTTAATATTTTTTTATCTATAATATTTGAATAGTATTGATTTTTAGTCTTTGTATATTTTTTTACTTTATTTTATATATTTTGAAATTAAATTCAGATAAAACCTAAAATAATCACTTTCTAAATATAATGAAATTTCCCACCAAAAACAAATATAATGAAATTTAAAATTAATTTGATAATTATTTTAGTCAATATTTATCCACGATTTTGATTTCATCACCTAAAAAAAGTGATAATTTTAAATACACAATTAAATTATAACTAGATTGGAAAGCAATTAACTAAAAAAAATATTTTAGCCAAATAAAATGGATTAAGATTACGGCCAAGTTTAAATGAAAGTTTTGTATTAATTAACCTCATTAGGAGTGCGCCGACAAACGCGGCACGCGGCCGCTCGACCACGTGCATCCCACGCCATTTTACCAAACTAACCTTCTCAATTTCATTATTCTCAAAATAATAATAATAATAATAATAAACTTTTCATTTTTATTACTAACCCCACTCTCTCCCTTTTCCCTTCCATGCCCTTTTCATTGTCTCCTTAATATTGAGTAAAATTATTGATAAAATATTTATAATATTGAGTAATATTTATAATATTGGATGCCCTTCACTTTTTTGAAAAGAAAAAAAATTGAAGATGTTATCAAATTGATAAAATATTTATAATATTGAGTAAAATTGAAAATTTTTAACAACTATAATCAAATATACGATATGAAGTAATACTTTTTATATTGAATAACTATTACATAATACCGTATGATGAGTATTATTTATACGGTATATTTGACTATGGATGTAATTTTTTTTAAATTTATCTAAATCTATAATTATTTTGTAAAATTGAACTATCTAGTACAATTTTCCAAATTTAAATAGTAAAGAATATAATTTTTTCCTCTCATAACTTTAAATTAGTATGTTTCCCATCTTATCACCAACTTCTTTAATTTGTTCTAGAAACTTTGGTGTTGTTGCTGTTCATTTGTGGTTGGTTACCTAACTCAAGCTAATCCTCCTTTCTTCACATTGCATGTTGGTTAGAAGTATGAATACTAGGACAAAAAGGGTGGAGATTTACATACTTTGTAATAGAAAAATGAATTCAACTTTGTCAAACCCTTCTTTGAAATTTGGCCCTTATTGGACCTAGTGCCAAATAAAAGTTATTAAACTATATTAATGTATTATCAAGTTCATAAAAAGCAATAATGATAATTATGTTGGTTAGAAAAAAAATAATGTTATTGTTAACATTATAATCAATGCATATGTCCATTTTAGTGTAAGAATTGAAAGAAGATTCGGCTTCAAATAAAATTACTATCCAAATAAATATATTAAACTTTATTCGAAAAATAAAAGTTAATTAAGTTCTTTGATCTAGTCTATCTTACTTCTTCATTTGTTTCTCACCTCTTGGAAAGAATATATGCTTTGAGTATGATAATTATATATCTTTGACTCTATTCTTAATTTCACTTTAACTTTAGTAGAAATATGGATTAACTAACAAACCATGTCAAAGTATGCTAAGTAAATATGTATTATTCAATATTTACTTATATATATATAAACTATCCGATGATGAAACGAAGATTGAAGTTAAAATCTAAACCAAAACAAAATGATACTAAAATGAATGTTTTAAACAAGGTTTAAAAGTATTTAGGGATATAAAAAAAAATACTTGAAAGAGTTATTAAAATCAAGAAGGCTCTCATTTTTCACATGTTTAGTGATGGAATCTAGACAGATTGTCAATCAATTTCTCGATTTCTTTTTTTTTTTTTATAGAAAATGCATGGACGTTTGAAATCTGTGGCAGTCCTTTTACTATTAATAAACTCTTACTAATTAAATTTCCATTGATGTTGAAGTTATATATATATTATTTTATTGAGTTTTTGGATAGGTTAAGTGTTTGTCGTACAAATTGAGAGAAATAGAACTAACAAAGTCTATACAGAAGACCACTATTAGAATATCTTAATTCATGACCAGCACAAAAAATAAATTTGAAAACACAGATGTGGGCGAAAAACACCCACCATTAAGTGTCATCGATGGCGGGGCGGACACCATGACCGCCATTCTGTAACATCGATAGCGGGCCCGCCGTTAAGTATTAACGAAGGCGGGTACACGCCCGTCACGTCGTTAAATCGATGGCGGGCACATAGTGCGCGCGCCTCAACCCTAAATCGATGGCGGGCGCCTGTCCGCTATCGTTTTTTCGTGTTTCCAAAAACCGCCCCATTTTTCCTTTTCCCTCCTTTTCACTTTACCAAATATACTATCTCTCTACCTAGGACTTTCATTTCCAACTTTCCCTCTTTTTCATCTTCTCATTTTTCACTATTTTCAATTTCAAGCTCTGAGGTTTCACATTTGGGTCCTATTTTCTCTATTTCCGCCCTCTTTGAAGCTCACAAGGTTCCATTTTTACCATTTTTGGCATTTTCAAGCTCTCAATTCACCATTTTCATCCATTTTCGCCAATCTCTCAAATAAGTATGTTTGTTCTAATTCTTCTTAATAAGTTATTTTTTTAGCTCATTTTTTGTGATAAATGCATGTTGGGTAAATGTCATGTTGTATTATCTTCTAAAATGCATGTAATTTGTGATAAATTTGTAATTTTGTGATAGGATGTATATTGTAATTTGTTGTGTGTATATATGCATGTTTTATTTTGTATATATATGTTTCAAATTTGAGCCTAATTTGTGTTTCTTGGATAAATTAGTTGTACATTTGACATTTATACAATTTTGACTCAACTTTCTAGTTTGTTTTAAAAAATTTGTAGGTTATAAGTTTCTCTATAGTTGGCGCTAGATTTATAAACATGACTATGGATAAGTCATGAATGTTTAAGGATCGAATGTCACCTTAATATAGTTTAGGAGTTGAGATATTTATAAGCAATGCAATACGGCATTCGAAAGGGTCAAATAATGTTGTTTGTTGTCCATGTTTGAAATGTGTCAATGCCAAGTTCCAACATGTGAACGTAGTTAGAGACCATTTGTTTTGTAATGGTATTGATGAAAGCTATAAGACATAGATTTGACATGGAGAATTGGTATCGAGGAAAAGAAACATGGACAGTGTTCCAATAGATGATGTTCTTGTGGAGAAAAATCTTGATATGACCTGGATGATCCAATAGGGATGTTTGAGGCTGCGCAAAATTATTTTCACGACAAATCCCCTATATTTGAGGGAGCATTAGAGGATGCCAAGAAACCAATATATCCTTATTGTAACAGCCTGACCCATCGCTAGCCAAGATATTGTCCGCCTTGACCCACTGGCCTCACGGGTTTGCTTCTCCCCCAATGGGAAAACCGCGTCTTGCTAGGGAAATGTGTCCACACCCTTTATAAGGAGTGTTTCGTTCTCCTTTCGAACCGATGTGAGATTCCCACATGGGTTTCCACCTCCCCTTAGAGGTCCAGCGTCCCGATGAACTTGGCACACCGGCCTGATGCCTGACTCTGATACCATCTGTAACAGCCCGACCCATCGCTAGCCAAGATATTGTCCGTTTTGGCCCACTGGCCTCACGGGTTTGCTTCTCCCCCTAGGAGGAAAACACGTCTTGGTAGGGAAAGTGTCCACACCCTTTATAAGGAGTGCTTCGTTCCCCTTTCCAACAAACGCGGTTTCCCCATTGGGGGAGAAGCAAACACGTGAGGCCAGTGGGCCAAAGCGGACAATATCTTGGCTAGCAATGGGTCGGATTGTTACAGATGGTATCAGAGCCAGGTATCGGGCTGGTGTGTCAGGTCCATCGGGACGCTGGACCTCTAAGGGGAGGTGGAAACCCATAGGGGAATCCCACATCAGTTGGAAAGGGGAACGAAGCACTCCTTATAAGGGGTGTGGACACCTTTCCCTACCAAGACGCGTTTTTCTCATAGGGGGAGAAGCAAACCCGTGAGGCCAGTGGTCCAAAGCGGACAATATCTTGGCTAGCGATGGGTCGGGCTGTTACACCTATTGTAAAGATTTTACCGATATATCATCACTGATTAGGCTTTATAATTTGAAAGCAAAACATGGGTAGAGCGACAAAAGTTTCTCAGAGTTGTTACAGTTCTTGAGCGTTTTATTGCCTAGTCCTAATGAAATTTCGACAAAAGTTTATTTTTCTCACATTCATGTGTGTGATGACTTTGAATGGCGGACACAATTAATATGTATGTTTTTAATGTTTAAGTACGTATAATAAATAATATCTTTTAATAGCGAGCACAACCGAGCTGGAAAATTTAAAAATAACCTAGCTAGCTAGATGATTTTGTAAAAAAATAAAAAAATAAAAAAATAAAAAACTTTGATGGCGGGCATAGGGAAAAATGCCATAATCGAAGAGCATCGATGGCGGACATATGCACACGCCTTCGATAGGCATCGATGGCGGGCATATGCGCGCGCCTTCGATGAACTTCGAAGGCGGATACTTATGATGGCGGATGCGCCCGCCATTGTTTTCATGTCCGCCATCGAACGCCTTCAATGCAAAGGCTTTTGAAGGCGGATGAGTGTCTGCCATCGATGATTAATAATGGCATGATACGCCTACCATCTTTTGTCGTTTTTCTACTAGTGGACATTATCACTCTCAAATAATATGAAAGTCAAATACTAATTTTTAAGATTGAACTTATGAATGTGGTCATGAACTAAATTACCACCAAATAATAAAATCACAAAACCATCGACACTTTCGATAGTGTTCATGTGCTTAGCAATTTTGAATCTTTATTCAAATAATTAGGACTCAAATTTTATAAAATGAAATAATTTAATTGACCAATATTTTTTTTTAAAAAAGGAAATTTGTCTTCTTAATCTCAAAATGTAGGGTCCCTAATACATTTATGTGTAGGGAAATTTTGCTCTAAATTTTATAAGTATATTGGTATTTTATATATTTTGTATTAAAATTATTATTAAATTAGTTTAAATCAAATTAACTACAAACTTACATTAAAAACTCATTTTAAGTTAAAAAAAAATACATGAATAAAACTTAATTGAACAAATTTTGAAATCGAATGCCAATTTTTTCTGTTATGTCGAATAAAATATTGTTAGGATAACTTTAATAGATTATTATTATTCAGTTGAGATATAGGCAAAGTGGCAGAAAATGTAAATAAAAGAGAAAATTGAGGTAGAAAACAATGAGATTATAATCTCGTATGGTCTTTTTTAAACGCAACCAACCATAAAAAGCAATTTATATATTATTTTATAATACCATAAAAGGCAAACTAAAATTGTGAATAAAAAACTAAAAAAAATGTAGAAAACTATATCATTCCTATCTTCACACGTGGACCCCAGTCGTTTTCGTATACGTCATACTCAACGTCACTCCCCACATCATTTCAATTTATTTTCTCCCACTCGCCACCCACGTGTATATTATTTGTTATTTAAGGAACGTTTGAATGGAGAAATTGTGATCATATGTGGAGCGTTTGTGAGCATTTTTTTAAAGAAAGATATTATTACTCTCAAATATATATGATATTATTGATTTTGTGAATCGAATATATATTATAATATAATTAATACTCTTACAATGATGAAATCATCATATCATTAATCTATTTTGTAAAGTTAGTTGTTAAAATCTGAATATATGAGTTAGTCTTATTATAAATTGATTTCGGGGTGGAATCTTATATTTTTTAATATGATATTATAATCCATAAAAGTCGAATGAATATTAGTCCAATAAGAATAAAATTGAGATTCAATTCAAGATCGGTTAGTTCAAAGAGACTCCATTTTGAGAGACATATTAAGATGTCAAGATATTAATTACTCGTCAATTGGTTTTGTGGTAGAATTTCGTATATTAATATTAATTTTATTTTCGGATGAAACAACTTCAAAAATGGTAAATAAAATTTTTCATAACCATTCGGTAAAAAAAATTTACGATTGTCCGTACTCCTTTATTATATATTAAATAATTAGATTCATGTTTAATTATATTGGTTAGCTTTAGTTATTAATATTTAAGCTACTTAGATTTCTCATATTCTTTTATGCCTTACACGAGTTATTTTACATATTTTTTATATTATTTTATAATTTATGCATAAATTATTGATTTAAAAATGATATAT